>VXBW01001871.1:305192-462503 GCA_013400375.1 Thinocorus orbignyianus
CCACCACGCCGCATGGCTCACAGAGACAGGGATGTAGCTGGCACAGAGCCTCCCCTCAGGTCCTGGTGTTCTTGGGGGTGACTGCCACATTCAGCAGGGGGAATAACAGAACTCCTTATGATCCCTGGCCTTTTGTGTGTTCAGGTACATGAAAACAAGTTTACACCCAAATCTTTGCAGAAATATTACCCTGGTAGGAAGCTGGGTGGTGTGACGGTTTTCTGCCACCCCAGGTGTCAACCTGACCTTTACGTACTATAACCCTCTCCAGTATTGACTGTGTATATAATCCTTTAGATGTAAACCACTGACCATGTCCGGGGCTAGGACTGGATCCAGCTGCTCCTAGAATCCTCTCTGAGAAGNACAAAGTATTGACTGTGTATATAATCCTTTAGATGTAAACCACTGACCATGTCCAGGGCTAGGACTGGATCCAGCTGCTCCTAGAATCCTCTCTGAGAAGTCTAGAAAACAAGAAGATCCTTTCTGAACCTCATGACTCAACAGGAGGGTCTCACTTATGGTTCTGTCTAACCCTGTCCTCTATGCAGTAATTAACCAAGTGTGCCTTGCCATTAAATCTTGTTACAAACACTTTCACATTTACTATTAGACTTTGTTAAGTCCCTGGTTTGTATCAATGAATAGATTGCTGCTTCTGCCTGAGGAGTGCAGTGCACCACTCCGGTCAGGACACGGTAGCAGCTCAGAGCTCTCAAGCCAGATGTGTGTCTGCCTCAGAAATGACTGACCATTTCATTCCCTCATGGGACACAGCTGAGCACTGCTGTCCATTCCGCAACAACGTGGTGCTACAGTCACAACCCTTTCCCTGGCTGAAAAGCTGTTTTCTGCTCCTGCCTGCCACTGCCCATTCCTACACCCATCCTGCAGTTCACCACCCTCCTTCTCATGCCATTCTGGGGCCATCTGCATGCTGGATCAGTACTAAAAAATCCTCAGTGCAAAGTTGCAAGCCTTGCTAGCAGGGCTGGCAAAAAAGAAAAGCTCACCTCTCCCTTTTGGTGATAAAGCATCCGTGCATTACCAATTCACTGCGCCTGAAAGTCCTTCTGGTTTGCCCACAGAACTCTACTGATAATGCCAAAGTTGTCCTCCCTTCCCACCTGCACACATGCACACTCAAATATAAATGTTCAATTAATCTCATTATTAGGATTATTTATCATTTTTAGGTGCTAGTGGGCTGTAGAGTCAGAACATTCCCAAAGCAAAGTTGCTTTATTAATGATTCTGAAAATGCCCCTGTCCATCATTATCAAATATCCTAAATGCCCGTGTTCAGCAGCATTCTGCTGGTACTTGGGTTATGAGTCACTGGGTAATTTAGCCCTGCGAGGTAGATTGTAAACTGTTCCCCCCCGTCTTTTCCAGAGAGGAGATGCCGGTGGGGGATCTTCATTAATATTCACTGTAATGTACATCTGTTTGCCCCCTCAGCCACTGCACGAAAATACACAGGGAGAGGGGGAAGGGCAGAGGGAGAGCTTCAAAATGCTTCTAGCTAAGGCAGGAGCCAGGGATGCACCCCGAGCAGTTTCTGTCAGTCTGACAGGGATGGCAAACGTTTCCATCTCTACAAGCCATTTTTTTTGTGGCTTTATAAGCACTGAGGCATTTGAAATAAGAAAGGCACTAGCTCTGGCTGAGGAATAATAACAGAGCTCAGGTTGATAATGCTCCTCAACAGCCCAGTGTTAGGACTGGATCTTGGGTGTGATGCGAGTGACCCACTTAAGATTTTTTGTTGCTGTTGTTCAGAAAACCTCACCATCTACCTTCTGTCCCATTGAGACTCAGCTACGACAGAGTCATACTTCATATTCATCTATAGGAACATCTGGCCCATGTCTAACATTTAATTTCCACACCATTAGAGTCAAACAATACGTGTACATCAGTAGATAATGTAATGCATTATCACGCAAGGCAGAGAGCAGCAATTTATTAGCCTAATTTAAAATAGCCTTCAGCAAAAAATAGTGCATCTTAATTCATGGATCTGAAAGGAATGACATATTTTCCTGTAAAATGCAAAGGTATGAAAGGTATGAAGAGAGACTCCTCTTTCCACAGTGGTGCATATATTATTTCTTTTTCTTGTAAATCTTTTAAAAGATGAAATATCTGTTCTCTGTACCAAAAAAAAAAAAAAANAAAAAAAAAAAAAAAAAAAAAAAAAAAAGGAAAAGAAAAAAGGAAAAGTTCAAAATCAAGGTACATCCGTAATAATACAAAAGGAGAGATCTTACCAAGGGGACAAAAGAGAAAAAGCTGCCCCAGAACATAAGCAAAACTGACCTTTCCTTTGCAGCGAAGTTGTGATCTGAATGTGAAGATCACTCAGACTTTCCATGCTTGTATTTGAACAAATCCAGGCTCTTCAAGTGCACATCAAGCATTTCTTCCTCTTTTTTATCTATTTTTTTTTAATCTGTCTTTTCCAATAAAGGACACTCCCTAGAGAGGACCAAAAATATCAAAACAAATTAGAAGCCCTTGCCACTCTAGTAAAACGAGTCACTTTTCACAAGCCTTTGATTAAAGACCGTAACTTCCTTCTAAGGGAAAATTAACTTCCCAAAGGCAGAGTAACACCAGGCTTACGTGCCACCCAAAGTTCACTTTAGTTCTCCGAAGCAGGATGAATTTTCCCACTTTTGGTTAATAAAAGCATGGGCTCTGGCCATACTGCTCAGCTCCTGTCTCTAATGTACCCAAGGTTTACAGCTGTCTGAAGCTGAAATTTGTATTCCGCATAATTTCTGTCCGTCCTTTTTTATTAAACATCAAAATGCCATTGAAAAAAAAATACATAGGTAGGGGCCTTGGAGAAAACTCTAACTAAATAAATCCTGAGTTGTTTTTCTCACAGTGGAACAACAACTGTGCTAGGAAAACTGGGTGGCTGCCCTGCGCAGCCTGGGATGCAACCTGGAGGTGGGAGAGTACCCACTCCCTCAACAACGCTTTAGAAAAGAGCAATATTAGGTGGGCAGCTCAATTCTGCCAGCATGTGTCAGGTGCTTTGAGAGATTCTTGGGAGAATTAGGCAGGAGAATCCACAGTTCTAAATCTGATTAGTTTGAGCCCTGCCAAAAGTGAGACCGTGCAATAATCGAAGCAGAATTTCTAGATAACCAGGAAAACTTTAAGGTTAAAAAAACACCCAAGTGTTTATCTCTAAAATCTGTGTCGGTGCTACCCTTGTTTGGCAGCACCTGAATGGGGTTTCCCAAGATCTCATCTATGGACTTTGCCCCTGATGATATATAAAAGAAAATCCCAAACAAAAGAAGCCTTACAGTTAGCTATTCTTTCAGCATCGAGAGCAGTATCTTCATCATGATGAAGTGCTCCATTCAGTGGGTTTGCACGGAAGAGCAAAGGGATGATTGGTCATGGGGAATTACAAACATTTAAAAAGTGATGTAACACTGCAACGCACTGAGAGAGAAAAGTCAATAGTTTCCAGCTGGCATGGGACCTCTTCTGGTCAGCCAGGGGCAGGACCTGCCCAAGCACCACCTAAACCACGACAGCCATGCTGAGGCCGAGGGATGGGGTACAGGAAGCCTTGGCTGTTCCCTTTCCACTGCTGGCAGCTTTCTGAGCAGATGTATGAGCATGCTTCGGTCAGGTCAAGTACAGTCAGGTGGTGACTCCAGGAGAGAACTGCAAGTGCCAAGGGCAATGAAACTGGAGATACAGCCCCATGCAGAGCATCCCACAGCAAAACTGTGACAGAGCATGCCTGTCAGCAGTGGCAAGGGAAATTCTAGAGCTGAAGCTGAAAAATTGATGTGTTTGCCCAAATTAAACAAGCCTTACCTCAACCAGGGAGAGAGTCTCCTTGCTGGTACTCTTGTACTTATAAAAATACTCTGCTACTGACTTGAAAGAAGAACAACAGCAAGAACTGGCAGGATCCAAGATCAAGGTGGGTGATCCAGCTCAGCAGGCAGATAGACCACTGCTCTTCTGAAAGGAGGACTATAAAAGCAGGTGGTCTTGGAGATTCAGAGTCACACTTGACAAGTATCCACTTGACACATGTCAAGAGAAAAAGAAAAAAGGTAAATTTTCCACTAAACAAAAAACATCTCGTACAACTGGCTGGTGTACTGGAAGGCTTCATTTTGATGGTTTACTAATTGGCTGCAACACAGCATAGTGGCTTGGGGCAGGTGGCAGGGTGGGAGCTGTTGGGGGGCAGGGAGCAGGCAGTCTGTCTTTGTGAAAGAAGTGAAAGATGGCACTAAGCAAAAGATTTTGGCTACCCATCTCAGCTGCAAAAGAAGGGGAGAGCCTTCTGTCTACCTGACCCTATGGTATATAAAGTGGCCTGGAATAAAGCTGATATACCTTACCTGGCCTGCTTTTTATCACCCCTTTACTAAGAGGCAGCTGGACATATTCTCCTGGCGCAGTTACTGTGCTTGTAAGGATGTAGCTTATGCTGAGATACCTGCATCTCTCTGGGAAGGAAATAAGACAAAGAAAAGGTGCTTGCATTAATGCTGCCTCAGGGCACCAGCAAGTTACGGGTTGGTGGGTTTTACAAGACTACTTACTATGCTATTCAATTAAAAAAAAAGAGCAGTTACCATAGCAACACCCACATCTAATGGCTCTTATGCTACCTCTGAGATACAAAGCACCTTCTTACAGAGATGCATTGACCAATACAGCATGTCGTGGGAAGTTTTATGCTTCTAGCAATGGTTTAAGGGGGAGAATGTGCGTTCCAATAACCAGACATATTTATATCCCCAGGTTGTAATATTAATTTATAATAAATTATTTTGGTTCCTTGATATCTCTTTTCTTCTCATTACCATTTCCTTTCTAATAGTGCCTTCATTTTTTCTTTTCTTCCCCCTCTGGATGAATGATATTTGATTAAGTATAGGATGAGATTTGCATACGGGAGCTCAGGGATATGTCCAGCAGTTAGGTGGATCATATCTGTCTGTAGATCTCATATCTAGGAAATGCTACCACTTTATCACAGTTGAACAGTCCCGGCTGAGTGAAAGCCAGGGGCTAGAAGGTGTTTGTGGAATGCAGTCTGACACTGTTGGTGGTAAGGGATGGCTTTGCTGTCCTGAAAAGGGATGGAAGGCAATATTTTTTACTTCCCTTGCCCAGAAGGTGTGGAAAAGTGGGAAAGTGAGGGGATGATGCATGTCCTCCAGGGGTGTATAAGAGGGTGTGGAAGTTTTTTTCTTGTCTTTCAATACAGGCATGGTTGAATGGGAGGGAATTTACCTGGCCCCTTGAGTATGGCAATGTTCACAGGTATGCTGGAGTGGGAGGGCCACAGTCAGAAATGTGAGGAAGAGAGAAGGGGCAGCTGGGCCTCAGGGCATCCTCCTCACCCATTGGTCCTCTCTGTGGACATTTGATTTCTTCACAAGAAGTCATAGAGGGCACAAGTACTGTTCATAGAAGAGCAAAATACTGCAGAGTGCTACATCCCCAGTCCCAAACCACAGCTTTAAAAATATCCTTAGGAAGTAGCACGTAGCTGGACCATCATCACTTGGGTAGGCAGGACTGGCTCCTACCCCATGGTGATCTTGGAGGGGTGAGGGACATTGCAAAAGCCACAGAATTTCTTACCCTTCCCTGAAGGAAGCCCATGGCTTGGGCTCTCTGGGTCCGTCAGCTTGCCTGTCACTTGAGCTCCCACCACGTCTCTGAAAAGTGGGGTCAAATCTGACAATTAGTTTGCAGAAACAAAAAAAGAAAGTGAATCTTCAGTAACCTCTGATATTACGTCTTCTAATTATCTAGCCAGCCCTGTAGGTGAGGAACAACACGTGTGTCCTTCCTACACCAAATACTCTGTAAATCTAAAAAATGTCCAGAGAAAAACTATAATGATTTAAGGAGATAGATACAGATTAATCATATTAATTACTGTTTATACATAGATTGTCTGCATAAACACAGGACACTGCTATTTTGTTATTGTGGCATCATTGAAAAATATTTCATTCAAAGTGCAAGACTGAGTATCAGTTCCATGTTATTTTTCCATGAACACAGGGCTACATGTATTATTTGTGATGCTCCTAATTTTTAATTACTGCAAATTAAAACAATGGGATGATATACGATGAGTGAAACCAAGCATATGTTAAAAATGTCTAAACAGTTTTACCTGGGAAAATGAACAGAAACATAAATTGCTTGTATTGCATATTTAAAAATTCAATAGCAAGCTAAAATTATCATTTGCATTAATGTATTCTGAAATATGAATTATTAAGTGATTCACATTGGCGCAACAAAAGCCAGTTTGGAGAACCTAGCTTTAGCCTGAAGCATTCCTCAGCAGCCTTATCTTCCCAGTACCCTCTAAATAGTGCTAAATATATAAAGGGGATTCTTCTAATTGGAAAAATATATACACAACACCTGTATGAAAAAAAAAAACCACCACAACCCCTCCACATTTTCAAGCGGCTTTAGGAAAAAAAGTCTCAAACAAAAGAAATTCAAATATTCAATGCTATTCAAGTCTCCCATTTATTTTCCTCTTTCCTTTTTTAACCCCCTTTGTACATTGCACTCCTGCAATATTCTTTTTCTTTGCTTTAATCCTAACCATCGCTTGGTTTCTTTTCTTTTTGTTCTTTTTTATTATTTATTTTCTTTTATCCCTTTGTTCTTTTAATACAGTTCCATTGTTTAGAGGTCAAGGCAACGACCTGCCAGAGGAAAACATGGCAAGCACCCGTACCTGGGGTGCTAGCGGAGCATCCAGGGGGTGCAGAGCTGGTCCCTGGGGCCTGTGGCAGCAGCATTCCAGAGGAGCCCTGGACAGTGGGAGGAGGAGGTTTCTCCACCTGTGGGGTAAAAGCACTGTCTTTCTTCTCTACACAGGAGCAGGGGGGCAGGAGGGAGTGTGCAGGATGGGGAGGTGTGTGTGGGGATGACTGCAAGCAGAAGCATTATTTTGCTTCATCCAGCAAAATCTTAGTTCACTGCATAATACTTCCTCCTTCACATTGAGTAAGAAAGGAGAAACCTGTCAGAAAGGTTTTCTGATACTGGGGCTTGGGCTTCATAACTCAAGGTCCCTTTCTAGTGAACTCCCCTCCCCGTCACCCCCATCCTTTTTTTTTTGGTCTGAGGAAATGAGATCCTGAAGGACAGCAAGGCAAACAAGTGGCAGTTAAAGAGGGACAACCCGATGATGGAAGGGCAGCCCCAAATCACTCTTGGACTCCTGGCCTTCTCTTGATGTGCTGAAGGTCGAGTTTGTGGAAGGGCCAAAGTTAGCAGCCTGTATTCCCAGTGCTCTGCTTTCACAGTACAGGCTCGATTTCCCAGAACTCTTCCTTAGCTCCTGTTAACTTCAGTGAGAGGACAGTTGCAAAATACCTTTGACAAATCAGGGCTGAGGTGCTGCTGCTTCTCAAAACAGTTTATCAGTCATAAGTGCCAGAGCTGTGATGTGTGTTGTACAGCCCAAGTTTGCAGACTTCCTCCTGCACTGAGACACAAAGCTCAGCGTTTCTGAAACTGAATTTCTCTTCATGCCATGTGATTACAGATACATTCTGACTCACTATTTCCATTTCTCTTATGTATTAGTAAAAAGGAAAAAATGGTTGGAAAAAATTATCTCTGTAGCATTATTTCTATAAAAATTCATTTCATATGCGAAGTGTTACACTGCTCTGGGAAAAGTGACACCAAAGGACTTATGTGTAATTATGTCTATGTATTGTGCATATACAAACACACACACACAGAGCGCCTGATGAGCGATGCTAATAAAGAGACAAAAAGTAGACATGACATTTACCCAATACAATAAATATAGGTCAAAATATAAGCTGCCATGGGATCATTCAGAGCACAGTTATGCATGAATAACTTTACATGGCCAGCAGTATTGCTCGTCCAGTATCTTGTCACCACACAAGCATCTTTAGGAGTCGTGGCTCCCAGGAATATTTTAATCCTAGTCTCCACTCATTAGAAATGGGTATGTACCTTGAAGTTGAAGAATTTCTTTTGCTTTTGTCAAATTTCTTAGCTTGGCTGGATATTTTTGTTATCTTGTTAGGTATCAGGTCTTTTTGAAAAAAAATATAATAAAAATCTGCAATGTTCTTGACCCCTGAGATCTCCTGGAGCAGTGAATACATTAGTTATGTGCATAAGAAATCATCTGTCTTTCATTAGCTTTGAATTTTCCACTTTCCTAAGTCTTTGAATTTCCCCATGTTCTGGTACCAAGGTCCTATAACGCTCACTGGGAGAGGAGCAGGGAGGGCAGGAGCTGCAGACCAGACACCTGTTAATGCAAAGCTCCCATGTTTCTGCCTAGGACATCCCAACCCAAAGTGTAGCTTTCAAGCTTGCCCAATGAGGCCATGTTTTGTGTGTGCCCTGTGTTGTTTGACCCAGGGCAGGGACACTGATCATCTCTCAAAGTATGCAGAGATCAAAGTATGTGGACAAAGTATGTAAATTCACTTCATGTCAACTTCCAGGTGGCCAGGGAATGCTGACAGATGAATTGCAATGCGTGTCCACTCTGGTCCATTTTGCCCACACTTTCTTCAGACATCCATCTCACACTTCGCTGCTTTGGATGTGTTGTGGACCCTAATTTTAAGTAAACATGGGTGAAGTGACCTGGCTTCATCTAACTGTGAAGATTTATTCCCAGCTAAACACACTGGCCCCTGAAGGGATGCTTCCAGTCCCTGGTGATCTAGAGTGGCCAGATCCCCCAGATTCTCCACATGGGACAGAACCAAGGCTAACAGTTACCCCAAGCCATCCCATGCCTCATCTTTTCCCGCAATGAACCGTGGCTAGGGAAAGGGGTAGCTCACCAGGGGGACAGGCTGAGCATCCTGCTTCACATTCCCTTTTGGCAAGATTTCCAATCTTTTACTGGCCCAGCAAGCCCAGGGTGCAACGAGCCCCTTTTGGGCCTCCCATAGCTTGGTCCCAGGACCTCTTCCCTTGTATCTATCTGCTGAGCCTCGTGATCTGGGGCAGCGACTGGAGCTCGGGCCCCTTCTTGGAGACGGCTTGCTCCCACCTGCCGAGCTCAGCCGGGCAGTGGTGAGTCAGGGGCCACACTTGCCCATTTCTCCACATTGTTTCACGTTCAGTTAAAAAACAAAGCTGTCAGTAATTAACAAAACATGAGATATTTGAGAAACCAGATTTGCCAAGCTGCTATTTTAGCAAATCATAACGGTGCGGCTGCCAAAATCATCACTTCTCCTCCCCTCTGCCCCCCCTCTGGAATCAGTGGTACACTGTGAAATCGAAAAACTCTGTGTGCAGGAAGAAAGTGAGGTTCAAAGAGAGCTGTGGTTTTCCAGTTTGTTACACTACCAATGCAAAATATGCCATAAAAAAAAATTAATGGTACAGTCTAAAAAATTCTCATTTCTTTGACTTTTTTTTGCTGAGTAATAATAAGCAAGCTGGTCCTAATCAAACAAAGCAAGCACCTACCAAAGAGTTTTCTGAAAAAAAAAATCATCACTCTCCCCCTTTAAACAGAGGGAAATTCAGGCTGGCAGAGTCATAGACATTCATACAATGCAGTTTGTAGGCCAGGAGTAAAGAACACAGCTGCATGGGCCCAGTCCAGCACAATAACCACTGTCCTGCAATGTTGTCCCCTCCAGTGGATGAGCCTGGTTGCAGGACAGTCTCCCACCATCAGAAGTTATTACAGGTCTCGTTGCACACCTCTAAATACAGTGTTTTAAGATGTGTGTAACTCTTGTATCTCACAAACTGGAGCTGAGAGCTCTAACCCTCACACCAGAGTTGCTCAGTATTAGCCAAAACCCAATGAATCCTGTACTTTATAAGATCTTACTGTCTAAATGCGTATGTGTTTGAAGAAGCTACATATTCACCAGCCTTTAGGGTTTATTCTGAGTTCAACACTGCTAGCAAACGACCTTGTTATTTCTAAGAAATGAGGCAGAAGTCAGGTACTGGACAGAAAGAGATTCCCTAGGAGTTTTGTTACGGGAACAAAGCTGTATGAGGTCAGACATTAAGTAGGGTGGAAAAAGCCATATTAAAAGCCTGAGTCAAGACCTGCTGGAGTCATCAGAAATTTTCTGTCTGACTTGTGTGGACACTGGATCAGCCAGTGAAAGAACATTATAACATCATTACAGTATTCAAACTTCAAGATGTCCAAGTTAGACTATTTACACTGCCCCAAAGCACTAAGGTTACTACTATTTTTCATACAACCCAGTCTAATTGGAGACAACTTCTTTTAGAAGCCATGTAATAAACCTTGAGGAATTAATTTAATACTGGGATGCTAATGTTAAACTCAATGATGTAATCGATTAGCACATCTTTGTTGACTCATGGTGACATTTTCTAGAGTGCTTAAACAGCTGAAGAATATAAACCAATTAAAATTAATTTACATCCCTTTGAAAAAAAAATAAAAAAGGAGGCATTTTCAAAGATGTCCAATTTGAATACCCTTTCCCTAACAGAACTGCGAGAGAACTGAACGGCAGCTTTCTAAAACTACTTCTGAAAATCTCACCTTTAATTCTTCCAGTTCGCCATATTTTTGTATTTTTCCATCCCAATACATTTTATGCAAGCACTGTCACTCCATCTTGCTTTTCTAAGAGGTACTTTCACCAAACACGGCAATACTGCAATATTCACGTAAGCAAGATAACTCATCCAGTGCTGCAGCATCACACTTCTCAACATGTGAGACAACGTCTATCCGGGGATTTGATGGAATTTCCTGGAGTGCTTTAGCTTCTCTCCAGTTTCTCACTCTCCTCTTACTGGTTGTTTCTTATCACAGACAGTCCCTCAGAATTAAAATAGTCTGCCACCGGCCGTGAGTGCATAAGTAGACATAAAGTTGCCTTATTATTTCTAACAGTGACCCATCTCAGCTGAGAGCTTTGCTGAGGATTTTTATTCCATTGTGCTCCTCCATGGGAGCTGTAGACACTCAACGTACCTGATGCGCTGCTAATACTGGCACTGGCTTTTATGATTTCTCTGACCTCTTCCTAGAGGCATTTGCATAATTATTTCATGCTAAGTAGAACAGCTTCAGGTCTTGAGGAAGCTTCTTTGCACCATTTCCAACAGTGCATGTAGGAACACTAGAGTTCCTTCTAGCATTCCTTCAGAATTGGGTCTCGTATCCAAAGTTATTTGATATGTGGTCACTTCTCCCCTTCCCTCCTCCCACCACTTTTTTTTTTAATATTATGACCATTTTGGCCAGGTGGGGAGTGTCAATGGTGCTGGTAGATCTGAACTGGAAGGAGAGAGGGAGGCAAGTTTCTATAAGGATGGTAACAGATGAACAGCTGAGAAGAGGCTGTATTTGGTAACTTCTTAGTCCATATTTACTTCAGCCAAAAGTGCTGGTTTACATCTGATTACAACCTTTGTTTTCTAAAAAGCTCCAAGTCCCTTGGTGGATCTTAGCAATTTCAAGAAATTATCTGCTATCTGCATGTCCTACATTGCTTAGGTATACAAGTAAGATACTCCTTACTGCTCCTCCCTCAGACACTCTGGAGACATGAGACAGACGATTCCAGTCTGGATCCATTCCACTCCAATTATCCACTGCTTTTTTGTAACATATTTTTTATTTAAATAAATCAAGAGGTTCCATTTAGCACGTTGCGTTTGTCTTGGCATATACTTCACACACGCAGAAACTCTATATTAAGGCTTTCATACAGCCGTTAGCAAAAGAATCAGCCAAATGTATCCCTGGTGTAACTCTACTGACTTCAGTGAAGTTTCACCAGGGTATCCCTGTTCTGTTGATTAGTCCCATTCGTTCCCATTCCAAAAGACAAAACCCAAGAAAAATGTATGTTTGCATTTAGTTAATACAATGTATTCCCTGTATGATACACATTTAATCCCCTGAACTTTCCTTCATTGTATGCTACACTGCTTGCTGGCTTATAGGAATGATTTTCACATTTGTGTGTCATTCTGGTTTTACTACAGATGTTGTAACAACATAGATATGGCAAGAACAAGCAGTGGGAAGTCAGGAAACATTAAACTTTAAGTCGCCATTTGCCCCATGAACATAAGCCGGCAACCTTGAAGAGAGTCTGCTGGCACCAGCAAACGTAAGAGCAGCAGGAGTCACTTAGGTGATGAGTTATGAGTGCTAGTCTCTGAGGATCAGTTCTTGGCACTATTTCAATCTAACAGAGCAACAGCATCAAAGAGGTGAGAAGAAGCAGAGCCAATAAGAGCGTGTTGTTCTGGGGTGAGAGGTAGGCAGGACTTCAGCTGGTTTACAAGGCAGAGCATTCCATCACCTGGACTATCCTGCCATGGCTCCATGTCTGCTTCAACAGGTGTCAGGAGACATACCTCTCCATGCTTTGTAAAAACCAGGTAAACAGAGCACTGCCTACTGTGAGAGAGTCAGTTCAGAAGAATCAAGGCAGACTGACATCAGTAAAGGAGGTAAGACTTGGGTAAGCTCCTCTACAAATTAATTTTTGCCTCTCTGCTACCCAGCGCTTTTATCAACAACACAGGTAGAAACAGAACTGTAATACCGACTAAGTCTACCCTGACAAAAAAAGTCGGTGGAAGTGATAAAGATCGCAGAACACCAGTCTGGAGCAATTGTAAATGGGCACAATGGAAAGACATTGCCTGATGATACAGGCCTGTATTTGCCAACAAAGAATTCCTCTCACTGAAGGGGTGAACAGGCTACCCCAGCAGTCAGTGCCCAGAGCTATGGCAGGTAGCATCTTGGGGTGATGATTTAGCCATTGCAGTGCTCAGTTATATTAACAGGAAATACTGTTTCTCCTGCCACTCATTTGTTTCCTACACATTTGGTAGTGGCATAATCTGTGCAGTGCTGTGTCTGTTTCTGGGGGTCAAAGCACTGATGAGAATTCAGAAAGTAGACACTCAGGAGAATGATGGACCTGGGGCATATGACTAGGGTACAGACCTGAAGGTGAGAGTGTGGTTACCTTGTCAAAGGGAAAGCAAAAGACTTAGTTAATCACCATCAAAACAGGCAGCAAAAAACCTAGCAGTGTGGGGGCTTTTCAGTTTAGCAGATCTACAAGAATATTCTGTGGCTGGAAGTTGAAAACCGTCAAATTCAGAATAAAACCAACATGCAGATTTTTAACATCCAGGTTAATTAAACATTGGAATTATTTCCCAAGGGCTACAATAGAGTATATATCACTAGAAAACTTTTCAATCAAGAGAGAATACAGTTTTGGTGGTTTTTTTCCCCCCCCAAACAGGTATGCTCTAATTCAAGGAGGAATTAACTGAGGCCAGTACTGCCGTCTGCAGAATACAGGAGATCACATTAAGTGTAACCCTTGATGGTTTGGGCATCTTTTACTGGCATAGAGGCCCAAAAGCAGGACTGTACATATTTAAAAATAGTTGTCTTATTGCTAACACACACAGCAGTGGGCCAGGACTAACATTATTAGGCTAAGCATTCATATGCTCAGTATCCACAGGGCAGTCACCTTGTGAGTCTCTGCTGGCCGAGGTGTTGTCAATCAAGCAGAGAGATGTCAACCTCTTTTTCTCCTTAGAGCAGGCTGATCCTCAGTCTGTTGGTAAACTGCCTTCCATCTCTCTGCCTCTTCTCACAGGGTTTTTAGATTGTCAAGTCAATGATAGCTTTCTGCTTTTCCCCCCACTGAACATCTGATGATTTTACTTCCTGCTTCAACCTGTTACTAACCGTTACTGACTCAACAAGCTCACCTCTGTTCTCCCTCTTTGTTTCTGCCTCCTTGCTTTGCACAACTTATTTGCTTATAAAAATCTCTCACCTCCAGATTAAAGTGGGACTGACCACTACAGCTCATCTTCATGAAAACAAAACCCTGAGTCATGTAAGTGATTCCAGTGGTATCTTCTGATTTTACAGTTGACAAACATACATGACTCTAGCTTCTCCAACCCTTCCCCTCACAGGCTGCATCCCATGTGAACGTATATCTTAATAAAGTGTGCTCAACCTGCTTATGCATGAGGGTTGCAAGCACTTCCAAAGAGACAGAAAGAACGGTTTCTACCTTACTTACCTCCATGTAATGTGAGCTGTGACTGTGGAAAGCTGGAAAATAAGTAATTAAAAACAAATTCTGTGGCTGTGCACAAATACTGAGGGGTATGTATAAGGCATGTGCTTAAGACCTCCTAGAGGCAAATGAAACTGTTAGATAAATAGGCAATACTGCTGTGCTCCTATGTTTCACATTTCGTATCTTGATAACTTTAACTACTCAGAAAACCCAAAGGCACAACTGGTTGGGGGATAACATATATGTCAAAGTTCAAAGATCTACATCAATTCTCTAAGGTGTTAAAATGGCCTAAAAAAAGAACTGAAAGAGTGCATTTTTTTTCCCCATTGCCTGTAATTCAAAACTTAATTGCAACCCAAAATCCAGTAACTTCACTCTAGGCACCATAGTTAGTCCTTAATGTCCTGCTTCAGAAGCCTCTGTAGGATGCCACTGTCTTGCAAGCTATGCAGAATCTGCGTCTGCATCCCACTCAGCATTGATATTGCAAGCAGAGGGAAAAAAAGTCTTCCTTTGGCTTTAATGCAAGCCTTTTTTGGTGGATAGGCCAGTATTGTTTGTTCTGGCTGTAGTATCTCTTTTAAATGTTATATATTGCAGTGCCTGGAAACTCTACTAATGGCTGTGTGTGAAACCGTGACAGATGGATTACAGAGATAGATAACACTGGACGTTTTTATGTACTTGTGACCTGATCAAAAATATTTCAGTTTTACGTCCGCAGATAACTTCAAAGAGTAAAAGAACAGAAAAAAAACCCCAAAACATTAGCAGAGATTAAAAAGAGTCTGAGAGGACAATGAAATTAATTATGCACGCATCTACATTACCTTGAAATGAGATTCAAGTGACGTTTCAGCAAGAATCACACTTGGAGCTTGAGTGCCAGTCACATCACTGTGTACTGCTAGTATGTGGAGCTAAGAAGTAATTTCTCTTTTTTTTACATGAAGCTCAGGGGATATGATATAAAGCAAATTCACCATGCCATCCTCCCTCACTGTAGACACATTGCACCCCGCAGGACTGCCCATACTCTTGCAGAAAGTTAGGGTACACCACTAAGAGCTCTCCAAAAGCTCCCCATGGAAACCTTCTCCAGTGGGATGTGACGTGCTTTCAGTCTGGCTCACAAGGGAGAGCCCATCTGATGAATTTGGCTCCAGTTGAAACTCACTAAATTGAACACCACTTCACGTCTTTGTGCTTATGAGTATCTCCTCTTCCTTCAGTTCATGAAAAGGAAATGCAACTCACCTCTTCTTCCCTGTGCCCTCACCCAAAGACCATCAGCACCAGCATGGTTCTCAGAAATTTGTAAACACTGGTTATTTTTTTTCCTTTTTCAAAGAGATTACAGGGTAAGTTCTCCAAGCAGCATGCTACTTCTGCTTCTGAGAGAAAAAAATACAGGGCAGATCTGTGCAAACAATTTGGTGGTTTTGCTTTAATTAAAGCACTTCCATTCTCAGAGAGACTATTTCAGTCTGGATGTTGAGACAATGTTTGGGTTGTTTCTTATTTAAAAGTGCTACTCCATTCCCAGTCACAGCAGAGACCTCAAGCACAGCATTACTTAGGTATCCGCCTGGGGTGTGTATGTGTCTGTATGTATGTGTCCTATTTTTGAGCTATTTTAACTTACACTTCATATTCTAGGGCTTTCTGATAAGTAGAGTTTATGTCAGAATAATTGGCCTGAGGATTTTTCTTTCCAGTCCAGTACATTTCTGAGGTACAGCTACACAGGGGATAATGGAAATGCCTCTAGAGTATCTGTCTGACAAGGGAAATAGCAAGAGTAAGGAGCGAACACAAAACAGGGACCTTGTCAAAGAGTGTGCTAGTGAATCAGTCCAATCAGTCACCGTGGGTGACGTATCTGAACAAATTGAAGCTGACACAATGGTCAATTTGACTGGGGAAAGTATAATTTTGGATTAGGGTGAACACCTTTAATCTGTCAATTGTGGCAGTCTTAAAACCTGTAATTGAAAGAGCACAGCACTGCTTTACTCCAGATGTCACTCAAACTCACTCACCCTCTTCTGATCACTGATCAGTTTGCAGTCTCTTCTGCAAACTCATTAGACTTCTATTTATTTCCTTTTTTAGATAAAATTCTTTGCTCTGCTTTAGGAATATCTCAATCTAATAAGGACAGCCCTTCAGAATAACACTTGGATTCACCTGATTTTCAAGCAGATGGTATTCAGGGCACAGGAAGCAACAAAACAGAGCATCACCATGTGTTTAATTTTAGCTCTCACTCCCTGAATTGCTGTTTCAACCATAAAACACTTTTTTATTTTTAGCCTGCTTGTGTGCCTAGATAGTGTCAGCCCAGCCACTCCAGAACTGTAGTCATGCCTCTCTAGTATTATTCAGAATGGGGTAATTTCTGCCCTGGGAGCATCACTCCCAGAAGATGGTTGAGTTTCCAGCCCAGCTTACTTGTCCCTCCTTCCCCAGTCTGAGACAGGTAAGTGAATGATTTCCATAGACCTGTTACTGCCCATGGACCTGTCTGTGAAATTATAGACCAAGGATACTGACTCATGGGATGTGAGGATCTCTTAACACCTCCAGAAGAAAAATTACTCCACCATGGCCCTTTTGCAGAGGGATGGTTCTAGAATTTATCAAGAAAAACGGTCCATATGCTCCTCACAATCTTCTGAGACTTTTATCCCAACATCACCTCTTCCAATGTTTAGATTAAAGCAATGTGAAATGGAGAACAAAATTAGCTTGACCTTGCAATAAAGAAACAGATAACAGCATGACTTGCTGTGTGAGAGGCCCTCCAGTTCTATTCAGCATCTCAGGCAAAGTCAAGATGAGAGTTTCCTTATCTTTGTTCATGCTGCAGGTGAGCCATGCCCCACACTGACATCCTTCTCTGAATAACTGAACCTGACGTTCTCCACAGCATTTTGAATTCTAGCCTCATTAATTTTACAGTCATCACAGATTCAGTTGCTTTGAATGTTTGCTTAGCCCCTTCAACAACAGCAGCTCTAGAGGCAAAAGGAGAGAGAAATCTCTTGTTATTCTTAACAGCAATCTTGTCTTTGGGAGGCAGACCACAGGGAAGCACTGAAGAGAGAAGCAGATTCCCATCCCCTGGTAGAAGAAAATGCAGCACAGGATTACAACAGCTAAGCAAACTCACTTCTTCAGCACGTGAAGTTGAAATAAACAGGCAAAGAAGCATCCCATCCTCCAGAGCTTCTCAAGAGTAAACCATCCAAACTATTAGTTATCCATCCTCTACGCTGTCATTATTCTCTGCTTGTCAGCTCCTTGTAGAGGCTGTCTGTTCCATCCCTCTTATGTTATTACGGTTGCCATGCCCTCCTCTCAGCAGCTCCTATCAGTTATAATGAAACAGTGAGGGAAAAAAAAAAGACTTGGGCTTCCAAATCACCAGGAATTAAAGGAACAACAACAAAATTGTTTAAAAAAACCCAACCACCAAACCAGCAAACATAATAAAAGGAAAACCAAAAAGAGAGAGTGAGAGAATTTTGCAATCTGTAGATGATTTCTGCTTCTGGGATTGCATTTGTCATTAAGATTTATAAGTCAGTCCAGAGCTTAAATAGCAGATGTTTTCTCATTATTTATCTTCCTGGCTAAGGCACAAGATTCCTTTTTAAGGAAATCTGCGTAACACATGCAATGAAAATAGACCAGGTCCTAAGATCAGCCTTTCTAACCAGCTCATAAAGGCTGAGAAGAAACACCCATCAAAGAGAAGGTCCATTTCACCCTTCCACAACAGGAAGAAATGTGCTCACTAGGGTCTGATCCCAAAAATTTCAAATAACAGAGCTGAAATTTACCTCTTATCTGGCTGTCTTCTGACTATAGTTACGAGCATCCTGACCAGTTTCTTGAATCAACAGTCAACTGGCTACCAGGCTTCAGTTCTGCACTCCATCCCAAGACTTGTGGTTTTGAGCTTTAATTAAAAGCTAGCAGAGCAAACACTACCCCAAATAACATCACCTCTATAAATGCTCTTTAGAAAGTACAACCTGTCAGTGCTACGCTGCAGTCACCCAAACTGATCAAAGTTATGTCACTTCCACAGGCATCTCTCCCCCTAAGAGCCTGCTGGGCGTTTTACTCATGTAGCCACAGAAATGAAACTGCTTTTGAGGATCTGCTTTTCTGACCAGTACACCCCTTTGTGTGAAAATCAGTGTCCACTTTCTTTCAAGCTGGTTGCAAGCTATTTGCATATGGCATACTCTGTTGTGGAGGTGAAAGGGAAAATAAACCCAACATAATATATCCACAACTTGAATTCTGAACGTTCTTTTGTGTTCCTTACCCTAGAAACACCTTCTGATTCAGGTCTACAGAATAGCCTTTCCATCCTGTAACATACTTCCAAAACATATGAATTGTACACATGTGCAGCCTCCACAATTTTTGCATATACTGTTGGGTTTCTCTTGTCAGCAGCCAAGAAGCAGCTGCTGTACATTAAGGATGCTACAGTGGATGACAGAAAAGCCCCTCCTGCCGCCCACCTCAAGGACTCTGTTTCCAACTAACCATTCATGTGCATTGTCTTGCAGACAGTAGGATAACACCCCTTAACATTGTGTGACTGCTCAAGAGTTCACACAATAGTATCCTATCACTATAGAGGCCCTGACACCACGAGGAAGCAGTAAGAGCAGGGCTGCTCCCCAAGAGAAGGTGTTCCAAGAGCTGAGAGCAGCCCCAGTGCAGCCAGCAACAAGGTGCCATCCCTCAGGACCTGAGCACAGTGGGTAGAGCTGAGGAATGATAACATGGTCCACCAACAGCTTCAGACACAGAAAATGTTGAATCAGATCAGGTACCCTCCAGGGGCTCCAGTCAGGTTCAAAAGAGACGGAACCAAAGACAGGAGTGGAAAAAAACCTACAGCATATATCTGAGAGCGCCATCCAGAAAACAAGCCACCTACCACATAAGTCCAAGGTCCACCCAGGAGACAGTACCAGGGACAGGACTAGACAGCCACACTTGATTCCCACTGTATTTAGCTTTCCCTTCCCTTCCCCTCCCATCCCCCACCCTCATCCCCACTACCACCCCACCCCATCACCACCCCAACTGATGTCTCAGCTCAGCCTGGAGCCTTTGGTGATGCCAGAGGTGAAAGACAGGGCTCACTCTGCATGAACTCTGCCAAGATGTAGACAGCATGCATAATTCCCTTACCATTCCTTAGGAATGCACCAAGGAACATTTGCTACTGTACTGTTGAAGGTGAGGTCTTCCTCTTGGAAAGAAGTACTGAATTGGCTTATGTTCTTGACCATCTTTTTCCTTGCACTTGATTAAGTCTTTTCCTTCTTTGGCCTTCATCCTTGCTACCTTTCTGGAAAGCGATAGCAGCCCTCTCAGACTTTGTCTTGCTCCTTCTAGTCATCTTCTTCTATAGACTTTCCATGCTCCTAATCAGCTGCTAAGTCTTTGTCTGCCTTCACCCCAGAAAGAATTTCTCTTCTTGAACCTGAGGAATGAGAAACATCCATAGTGGCACAGGTCAGTTCTTGCCAGTGCTTTGCACAATGCTTGCCTTTCTTACAGAAGTATCTTACCTGATACAGAAGAATGCATTTGCCTGTATCACACTGGTGGCTCATAGTCACCCCATGATCTACTCATGCCTCCAGGAATATTTGCCTGCTCCTAGGCTTCCAGACTGAAGCAGAAAATCATGTGGCTCCACCTGGGTTGTGTTACCTATTTCTACTTTTCAGTTCTTCATGCATGGTTTATTGATGTGGGGACTATCTCTCTCTTTTGTCCAATCTTCCTGATCATGCTGATGTGGGCAAGGAGTTGGCTGGCCAGGTGGCCATCTGACATGAAAAGGAAACTGCCCCTCTTTAAAAGTCCCTGTGTGCCTGGAAGAGAGCTGCAAAGAAGGACTGACAATTTTGCACACCTGAAACCACCTGAGAACGTGAATGTGATGAAATTACTGATGGTGTTATTCAGATACGAAGGAACTTCATTGTTTGTTTTCTTAAAAATTGATAAAAGAAACTACGCAAAAACACTCTTGGTAATTTGTTTGCAAAACTGGAGTAATTAGTGCAGAAAGCTGCCAGCGTATGCTCAAAGCCGCATCCAGCCTGGCCTTAAACTCCTCCAGGGATGGGGCAACAACAACTTCTCTGGGCAACCTGTTCCAGTGCCTCACCACCCTCACAGGAAAGAATTTCTTCCTGATATCTAAATCTAAATCTCCCCTCTTCCAATTTAAAACTGTTACCCCTTGTCCTGTCACTACAATTCAGGACAAAGAGTCGCTCTCTTACTCTCTTAGGAAGAAAGGATCCATGGCAAGGAGTGTGAGCAAAGGCCCCAAGTTATGTCAGTCATGTCCATGAAGGCCTGTTAGTGCCCTCAGGGCTCTGACATCCATCAGGGGGCATTGACCTGTCTACCTTCAGGTATCTCAGTCAGACACCTCAGCTAGGCTTACCTGTCTACATCACCCATGGCAGATATTCAAATTCACTTACATGTGAATTTGCTTAGATTAGCTAGATAGTGTGACAATCACACTGCAGGTAGCACTACCTGACCCTCTCTGAGGAGGTATTATAGGTCATCTGTTCTTGGAGCCCTTATGCTCTGCAGGATTTTGCTCTAGAGAGACTACACTCTCACTCCACTCCTGTGAGTACCAAAGTTTGCTCAGTCAGTCTCAGAGCAAGTAGACCTCTGATTCTTATCTTTTATCTCTTTCCCACGTATCTGCATGGTAGCTCAATGAACTGTCTGTAGTGTCAGTCTACCCAAGCTCTGTTCCACTACATCCATGAGGAGGTATAGAAAAATGCATTCAAAAATTGTAGACTCAGTGCTGTGTGCTAACTGTCTGTACCCCCTGGAAAATATTTGCACAGTTTGTTATTGACATGGAAGTTCTCTTGGTAATTTATATGCTGCTTTTAGCTCTTCAGGATTCTTTTCCCTCTTTGGCTTTCCTAAAGAGATGTGCTGCACAGGCCACCATGAGTCTGCAGCTGAGCTCCAGTCCAGTACTTTTCTGTATTAGGCAAAAATGTTGTTTTCATTACCAATATTTAATCCTTAGGAAAAAAAACACAAAACAAAACAAAATCCTTGCAAACTGAAACTGTTTCTCATAAAGTCCACATTGCATAAACTGTCGCCCCAGGTCCTGGGAATGACAACCAGTCCACACATGGACCACACCACAAAAGCAACAGCTCATAGTGGTCATGCCGGGGCAGAACAAGGACGTGCTCACTTCAAGGGACAGATGGTATCAATTTAGCTAAACATTCTTCCACTAAGGCTGTTTTAACGCCCAGATCATTTTTATCAGCTTCTTATCACATTTGGGAGCCCAGCATGCTTCTGATGGACGCTTTGTAAGTGCTTCCCAGAGACTGCTGTAGTTTCAGGGTTCAAGGCAATGTAGCAGCATGAAGAGGAGGTGTGTGGATGTGGAGGGGGGTTGTGTGGAATAAAAACAACCCCATGCCATGTTTGCTGATTTTGAAATGTTCTTGGATGGATTTCCAGGTAGAATATAGATACAAGAACGTGGGAGGCCTCCTTCATCCATACTCAGTTTTGCTATACATTCAGGGCCAGACTGTGAGCCTGTAACTCATCTATGTCTGTGTGCTGTTCTGCAGGCTGACATGAAGGAGGTCTGCCAGTACTCTGAACAACTCAGAGATGCCTCACTGGCATCGGTAGCACGGTATTGAGCCCGAGCTATCCTGGCTCACATCTGACTACAAAACTCAGTGTAGACATGCAACTTAGCCTGGCGCCCACTTCTAGGAATGCTTCCCTTCCCAGATACTTCTGTTGTGAGGACAAGGTGTTACTCATCCTCACCTCACTATGCGTATCACTGGGTGCCTTACTGTTAGACTGTCAGGCAGAGCTGTCATCTGAAACCTCCAGTGCTGTGAGGTGATACAGCCCTGTGTCAGTCCTCCCGAACTGTGAAAGTACCACACGTGAAACTATTAGCATGACATCTGCACAGTGTAGCATGCACCAAAGCACCTTAACGTAAAGAACAGGAGGGTGTTCAGAGAGAGCAGAGAGGAAAGTGTGGGACACTTATGAAAGGCAAAGAAAAGTCTCTCTCTCTTTTTTTCTTTCTTCACTAGGGAACTGGCTCACGCAGTACTACAATAACAAGCACTGGCAGGCTGCCCGGCATCACTGTACTCTGGTTGTAAGTGAACTATGACGCTCAAGCCATCTTCTGGGAAAAGTTCACACCAAATGTAGTGTATGTCATGTTTTCCTCTCGTACTTTTTCCCCCCCTCAAACCAGTCCATTATATTCCTTCCCTGTTGCATTATGGATTTCTTTAAGATCCCCAGGAGCTGCCCTTTTGAACACCAAACTTTGTGTAATCAAACAGATCTGTTTTTTAAAGTAACAGAGATAAACTTGTAATCCTCCTCTCGAAGGCAGACCTCAGGAAAAAAACAACAGAGCACAAGTCTTTAAATGGTGGGGTTTTCAGTTGTTAGTAATTTGTTTGCTTGGTCTTATTTTCAGAAAAAAACCCAAGAAGTTAAGTGAAATAAAGAAGTGCATTGTTAAAACACTCTCATTATCTACATGATGTACATCTTCCATGGAGTGGAAGCCAAAGCAGACCACACTTTACAATAGCAGTGGAGTGAAAGAAAAAATGTTCCAAAGAGTATGTTCTCTGTTTGACCTGAACATTTCAAAGTAAGTCTGATAGGGTTTTACATGATAGTCCTGATTACCTCAAAGATGCCAACTGTAATTTCCACTGTAAATTTAATGGGTACACCAGATTTATTGGAAGTACCTGAATTTGTAGCACTTGAAGAGTGAAGGAAAGAGTCACTCATTCTGTGCTGAAGGCAGTAATAAAATGCGTTCATTTGTTTTTGACTATTTCTCAATATGGCTTTTATAGATTCATAAAAAGACAACTTTTCTAAGTTCACAAAAAATATGAACACATTGGGCATAATTTATCTGACAAATCAGACCACAGACAGTCAATTGGAAACAGGGTAACAGAAGTGGGCCCGTCTATACATAACTAGCCCAAATACAGATTCCCCATTGCCCTGCAAATACAGCTAGCGTGAATCTATAATTTACTCTTGACTTTACTAATTATTTTCATTGTATTAGTGCCTGGAGGCATTTGCTAAGCTCTGTACTGCATTCTGTGGGGTGTTGTACCTATGCACAGGAAGTTTCTGCTTCAAAAGGCTTAGGAGGCTAACCTAGGGCCATCTTGCTGATGGGATGGCATCGTACAGAATGCAAAGTCACAGCAAAGACACAACAGTTCATTCACTTTTAATTTGCAGTAGTATTGAGTACCTGTAACTCCTGGAGACCTCAATAGGAGTTTTGGGAATTCAGCACTTTTGAAAGTCAGAGTGGAGTTGCTTGCCATGCTTCTGACAAAAGGTCCTTAGAAATGAGAGACAGAAAAGACTTACTAAGTTATGAATCCAAATTCATCCCAGAAGAAAACCTGTTGAAGTCAATGAAATTTCACTGGGGATGGATTTCCCACACAAAGAATATTCCCTATAATATATTTAGAAGTGCTTTGTCCTATACAGTTTTAATTAGCTCTACATTACTCAAGGTACTGTACTATTGTTTCAATC
Organism: Thinocorus orbignyianus; assembly: GCA_013400375.1. NCBI lineage: Eukaryota > Metazoa > Chordata > Aves > Ciconiiformes > Thinocoridae > Thinocorus > Thinocorus orbignyianus. Next base: position 329,030 of record VXBW01001871.1, read on the forward strand.
AGCTGCCCTTGCAGAGAACTGTCTCTAGTTATCCTTGTCCGTGTTTTCCATCCCACCCCCACCCCTTGCTGCCTCCTTCCCATCCCCTCATTATTTTATGTCTAATTTTGCTAATGAATTTCTCAGACAGAGTCTTCTTTCATGTTTGAGAAGGACCTAGCCTGTATTGAGGTTAAAAGAAAAAAAAACAAAAACAAAACCAAAAAATCATAAACCCTAACAAGGCCATGGAGAGAGAACAAATTATTCTATTGAGAAAAGAAAAGGTACTTAAGAAGCCTTAAGCTTTGCTTTGTCACTCCATCAGTCCCTATATAACTAGGCTACAGTTTTTCATCAAATACTCTGCATTAAGATGAACACGGGTACTTTAGTCTTGACTTTCCAGTTTCACCAATGACTCACTGCATTGTTAGAGCAAGTAGCTTCATTTTTCAGACCTCTGCTTTACCACTATTGCAACAGGCACACACGCATAAAGAATTTCTCAAGTTGCTTCACAAAATTCAGGAAAGCATTTTAAGTTCTGTAGTGGAAAAGCACAGTAATACAAGGTAAATGACTGTTGCCCTTAGTACTACTATTATTTTTTTTTTTTAATCATTCTAACACAAACATTCATCCTTTCTCTGAGCCTTACCCAATACATTTTTTTTTTTACCTTCTTTATTGAAAGTTCTAGCAAGATTATAGGGAATTTGTAGTCCATGTGAGCGCTCAGTCATATAATGACAACCAAAACATCTGTGTTGAGAATCACTGCAGAAGCTGTGGGTTAAGTGCTGCCTTATGCCAAAGAAACAAATGTCCACAAGTAAGAAACAAACTCTAAAACCACATCGACAAGTTACTAAATCCCATCTACGTAAAGATGTGTGCTCACTTCTGAGTCACTGTATCATTTGACCATGCAAGAAGCAAGACAGTTGGATAGGAATGTTAGGAAGACCAGAATATAATTAAAAAAAATAGCTATGCTTTCAGTTTTCTTAATATTCTTCTAAAATAGGTACACACTCACTTTAAAATTAACCACAGAGCTTAATTAAGCTTCTTCTGATCATGCCGGGAGGGTTCCATGTTGTCTTCCTGTGGTCATTTCATCAGCCAGGGCTTTTCATGTAAGAATGTGCTGCGTGCATGTCACAGCATGGGATCTCATCACAGACACCTGCTCTCAGCCTGTGAACACAGATTTTAATCCCCCTCCTTGCAAAAATGGTGACAGAAGGGCATATTATTTAATTACTCATGCATGCTCTCCAAGACAGGGTCCACAGCTCCACTTGTTTCATATGGCTTGTGCTATTTTTGGGGGGTGATCAAATAGGATGGCTTGTTAGAAAAGGAGAAAGCTTCACCACAGACTTCTCATCGCAATTTGATAAGAACAATATGTGAAAAGTTTGGCAAGATGAGTATAGTTAGAGCAGGAACTGAAGAAAATCTAGGTATGGTAAACATAGCCATAAAATTATTTGTGATTTCTTTAGCCCTCACTGTGAAGATATGTAAGCTAAGCTGTATTGTGTAACTTGGCTCTCCTCCACTACAAAACCATGGATCCAGCAAAAACTAACTGTGATAGTCAATTCTAATGAAGAAGGTGAAACCAACTGAAACGTACTAAAGCTTACATCTAAGTTAGATCTGCAGGAGTCATTATGTTTTCCTTAGGTGTTAGAAGGGTGAAAAACAGCAGGGAGATGAAAGAAGTATAAACTTTTAGCGCTGCCTACACGATGCATTTATTAAATCACTTCAGTCAAAATCACTCAGCAATTCCTACAAAATCCTATCGTGGACCAAAGCAAAGCGCAGCTAAATGAAACGTTAGATATTGTATCCGGGAAGCAATCACCATGCTTGCATTCCCATTGCCCTCAGCAGCACCTGCATTCTTTGATCGCAGTGCTTTTATGTGCCACGCTGTATACAAAAGACCAAGCCAGCAATTAGCCATTCTAGCACCGAGTCCTGAAATCTCTGCAAACGCTTCAGCCCTTTAATGAATTCCTAAATAGAAGGAAGTTGCAAACAAAGTTCAGCTTGTGTATTTTATGCCAGGTTCCCACAGCACTGTAGGTTTTTAGAGCTTAATTAATGACACTCGCATCCTGTACGCCTTCCAGAGTTTTAGTGGAAATTTTACTGGTCACTTCAAACTCTGACATCTTTTGGACAATTGTCCTCAGAATATTGGGCAACCTCCCCAGTCTTTGGAAGGAAAAAACAAGGCTTTGCTGTTAATCACGACTCATCTGTATCAATGGGATGGACAAAAACTGGAGGAACAAAACGTGCATCGTGTAAACTAAACTACTCATCAGAAATCCTATGTATTATATAGGAACCAAAACAGGGATGAAAATGAAAACTGCAGCCTAATATACCAGCATTTGGGAACTCTGCCAATGCCCCTAATTAAAATTTTGTACTAATCTCTTCAGGGAATCCAAGAAATTCTTTCAGAAAATGGAACATTCTTCTGTGCACATCCAACTACTTATCCTATAAGAGGGAATATAAAAGAGATTGTACATGATCAGACAGAGGTCACTGGAGTGGAAAGGACAGTGTGAAAGCTACAGGAAATGAGCCATCTATGAATGAAAATACTGGAATTCCTTCTTGAACTCTGACTCACATAATGTATGATTTTGCTGGTCCTGGTCTAAGGATCATTACATCAATGGAAAGACTTCATTAATTTTAGTGGGGTTTTATTCAGTTCCCAAAACACAAGAATACAAAATAGGTATTTAAAATTACAAGGTATGCCAACATGTCCTTTCCCTTCATTCCCTTTTGTCCTACCATCATTAGACAGCTTGGTGAGAGTGATTTGAGATGAATGAGAAATGTAGAGGCTGGACTGGAGAGGGTTTAAGACAGCACTTCTGACATTGGTTTATAGGCAATAAACAACACATTCAATGCTGTTAGAGATGCAATTAGAGATGAAGGGAAGGAAAGAGTTTGTAATTGGTAACTGGAGAGGGAAGGGATGCTGATAGATAAGTATTTTTAAGAAGGGAAAGACCAAATCTGCTTTATTGTTAATAAAAAAGAGCCAGGCTGAGATTTTAAGAAGAAAAACAGAGTGATACACAGGTATGAAGGAAAGTGGAATAAGGTAACTAGAGCAAGTGCACACGGCTTCCTTAGAATCTCATTCATCTGGATGGAAAAAGAGACAAGACAGGTTGGAGGCATAAGGAAAGCCACAGTCAGTAGGGAAACTGCATCATACTTTATCAGTTTTCTCTTTGAAAAAAACAGCAGGGTCCTATAAAGAAAAATAAGTGAAGGTAGTAGGAGAGAACTATCAAGGATGAATCTAGGCTAGCTGTACAATGAGTACATCTTCCATTTAGCTATGCAACCAAGCCTCATAAGTCAAGCAATCCTATCCTGACCTCAAGTTATTAAAATCTAAGGCTTTTGTCTGGCCAGCGTCGAGCTACAGGGTTTAATCACTGATTGTCTTACACTTCCCATAGCCCCTGACACTCACACAAACTGGCTGAACCTGGCTAAAGGGAAAGGGAGACACAAGCATGTGTGGCATCTACCCTTTGCATGGCTGTAAATGACTACATGCAAATCAAGACAGCGGGGACTCAGGTCCCTCAGATAATTCTCCCCAGTGAGCAAGATCTGCAGTGAACACAAACGGGACTTTAGCTCCGATCCACTTATGATTTGCAGAGCTTGGCCTCTTCTCCCCAGCTTAGAAACAAACAAAACTTCCTCTCTGTTACCTTTTTCTGAAGGATCTTTCTGTGACTAAGCCATTTATGTGTCTGTATTACATGTAATTCTCTGATGTCAGATGAGATAACAGAGATAATCCTCCTAAAGGATTTGTGGCATTATAGATTACAGCTTCTATTTGTATGTTGCATGCATTGCCTTCAAGAGGCCTTGTGTGATGCTATGAGATCTCTGTATTCAGATTATAAGATATTTGCATTCAGTACTGCCTTATTATAGGTTTAGAAATACCAACAACCCAACTTAGTGACCAGCTGTTCAGATCCTGCTGTTCTTTTAATCCATGCAAAGGTAGAACACTATTGCAGTCAGTGGGATCCTTGCCAGCCTAACAAGATTTAAACCATTTTCCTTGCATTTCTTCACCTGCCATTTCACTATAAAATAAAGTGATCGCTTTGATAACAGAACAATTTATACCAGAAAGAAGTCATCTTTGTTTCAAACATAGTTTGTCCAAGCCAGAAAGGTACTTAATTACTGTGCTTTTTTTTAATAAATATATCTATATATCTCTAAACTCATTGACATAACCAGCCGGAATCTTGACGTTGCATTTTACTTAGAGCTCTAGGGCCTATCTAGGGCTGAAATGCCTTTGAGGATCTGCCTGACGGTGCCCTCTCTAGGCATCGCTTCAGGAAAAATCTGAATAGTTACAGATGAACTGTTGCTCCAGAAATCGTTTTCTCCATCAAAATGAATATGGCACTAATAATTTCAGGAGGTGATAATCACTAGGAAGATCTTTAGTTGCATTTCCTTCTGTGCAACGCAAGCTCTTATGATGAAGAAGAACTGAATAATTTTGCAAAACACAGAGGAGCTATGCTCAGGAACTTCACAATATGACTGTTCTGATACAAGGCCAAATCTGGCTCCCAAGCTGGAGAACAATAAAGCCAATCTCTGTGATACCGGATGGTCTGAAACACTATTCACACAAAAGTATATCCGGCTTACCACATGTGGGATATTCCTAGAAGGAATGTGGCTGATGATAAATTTGGTTGACATTAACACAGATGTCATGTACAATGCTCTTTTGCCTAATTAATAGTGTATTTATGTTTCTCAAATCTTGCCGTGATCATTTTTTAATTTCCTCTCCTGTGAGAGCATTTAGTCGAGTGGGGCAATTTACATTTGCTCCCCAATGACAGCACGTCAATCTCTGCAGCAAAAATCTGTGTTTTCTAGCCTTGTCCGCACTGATATTTTGCCTGCTGCAGTTGAGCTCCTGAATGGATCAGTGATGTTCAAGCAACAACAGCCATATCCAGTGTGGAAAAATCATCTACATCTTCAAAGAAGTCTAGGTATCTCTTGATTTCAGCTACTTGGAAAGAGAGAGTGAAGTATGCAGCATAATTCTACTACATACGAGCAGGCAAACATCGAGTGGAAATACACCTTTAGCAGCTTGTGTCTACGTGATTTAGGATTTCAGCTATTTGTTGTCTTTCTGACTCCCTTGGCTGTGTTGAAATCCCCACTGCGACAGCCAAGAAGAAGTAGCTGACTGCGTGAGCATTCCTCGTCCTTTCCAATACACAGCAGAACTACTTAGCTTAAATCACCACTGACGGAAACTAACTTCTTAAACAGGTTTGAACTTGATCCTCGTTGAGCACATCTGACTGTGCCCCAGATTGCCTAGTTCAGCTCAAAGCCAGCACATGTACCCTATTATCAGCAGCAGCCGCTCTACATCAGTCAGCCGCTGGCAGACGGGCCCTTGGGGACTTCTCTAGTCAAGGCTAGTGCAGCCCTATGGCTGCTTCAATATATTCTCCATGTGCAAAACAGGACGTATCTCCGTGCAAACGTTGTTGTTGCACAATGGGTGTCATTGATAGCAGGAAAGAGACAATGCTTGGGAGCTGGACATGTTGTTCAAACATCATTCCAGTCTTTTTATATACTCTGATTAAGGCCCTTTACTTAGAACTGCCACCGTGCTGTTGCTGGCTACTTTGAGACAGAGAATATCTTGGCACAGAGAGTATCTTATACCCTTTTTACCCTTCTTTAAAGAGTGAATTGAACTGTACTCCAGTATCTGAATTTCTGGAGCTCATGACATTCTTTTAGTGTAGCTTCTGGCTTATCTACATCGAAATACATACTGAACTACCTACATAAACAGGCACATCCATAGTACCCATCTTTTCAAGCACTACATACATTTTCACTATTAGTCCATTCGGTTTCTCCACTGCATTTCCAGGTCATAACCCCACTGTTGTCAGCAATATTTAGCCCTTGACTCCCCAGCAGTTCCTCTTCAGCAGTGGCAGACAGGGCTGTTGGGCAACCAGGAAATCTAAAGCAAAGGAAAACTGTTACAAGGAGAATACGGTACAGGCAGAGGAGTGAGTGGAACTAACAGACTAAAGGTCCAAAGGAAAGAAGTGAAGAGAGGCTGTGAATAAGGACAGCAACATTCAGGAAGATTTGCTTCCACTGCAGGAGGCAGCAGCAGCCACCGATACCGCTAGGGACAGCATCAAATCAAGGAGTCTACCTGGCATAACAGTGCACCACTAGCACCGGGCTAAAGCTTCTGGCATCCCATGCTCAAAACAATACACAAAGACAGAACATATGACTAACTGAAGGGATTAGTTTCCAAAACCTGGATGTCTCTTTTAGATGCCCAAAGTCTCTCCTGCAGGACATGTGATGTATCTACCAGCCTTGCGCAGTATCTCAGACACCTCAGATGTCTATGTTCAGGTTACTAAACACTAACCACTGTGTCCCCTTTTAGGCTCCTCATCCTCAAAGCAGGACAATGAACGGGGACCAACTCCAACCAGCTTGAGGCAGAACAGCTCTGTGATGACCCAGGTTGTACCTGCAGCTTGCTGATAGACCTAACCCAGGGCAGGTCAGCTCCATGCCTGGCTCAACCATGTGGCCACCTCTATCCATTTACCGAAAACCCTGCTCTCTCTCACGTGTTGAATGCAAACTGTGTGCAGCTGAGCACTGTCATTTCCCACAATCAGAGCTGAAGAACTCAGAAGAAACAGCGAAATCAAGCACCGGGCATCCCCCATCACTATAACCATACGATCGAAGCCTCACTACAACACAGCCTTTTTCCCCTACTCGTCCCATCTGCTTTTATCCAGTCTCTTTCAGTCACTGCCATTCCTCACCGAAGCTCTCAAATGGCTTTGACAGGAACGTCTGAGGAAATGAGATAGAAGCACCTACAGCAAATAAATAAACCAATAAAGCAATAAAAGGACAAAGTGAGAGAACAAGGGGGACATGAGCTGTTTGGAGGCTTGAAGGCCAGCCCATAGAGTCACTCAGTCTAGACTCCAGATGTGAACGCAGAGCCTCAGTGAGTGCAATACGGGACTGCGTAAATATCTCAGCCAGATGTCTCAGGGCCCAAGCTACAAATCCTCACAAATGGTGACAGAGTTGGCTGTTGCTGTTCGCGTAGCTCTGCTTCCAAGAGAATCAGTGGTCATTCAGTCAGCAGCAGTTCATTTCTGTTGCCAGATGGGAGGGAAAACCAGGCTCAGAGTTGCAGTTATTCTCATAGCAAACTCAGCAGTCAGTGGATGGGTCATGGAGCCTTCTGTGGGTACTGAGGTTAGCTCAAAATAGCAGTCTGGGGAAAGAGCTGAAAAGATTATAGTAAACATAAAAGCACATGATCCTAAACTTCTAAATAGATTAAAATAACGGGCTGCCATGCTAGGCACCTGAATTAAAATTTAGATCTTCAAGACCTCTCCCATTTGGTCAACTAAGTTTACAGATGCTTAATGTTACCCAACGGAATTACCTTATATTTCAGTTGCTGGAGACGCGCATTACACTGGTTCTAAGGAGCTCAATGCTTCTATCTGCACTTTCATAAACTAACCATTTCTCTGCCTGACTTCAGCATTCCCAGAACTTGTCTCAGGTGGCTGCCTCACAGAAAGCACAGAAAGCATTACTACTTTCCCATCTCTTGGCAGCTGGATCTGTCCCTTGGGAGGCTGGAGATTCATTTCAGCTTCCTCTTCTGCCTGAGTTAGACCAGAGAACCAAGCCTGTCTCTCCCAGGAAAAGCCTTGAACCACAAGGCTATACTATGTTTTAAACCAAAGCTTTCCCAGTCTCTTGGATTTATCCCATACTCCATAAAAACAAGTATTTATTGCAGCGGGGGATAGGACCTGGGGCTCTGCAGTGAAAGCCCTTATATAATCTACCCTGTCACTGGCCCAATTTAGGATATATCAATTTATGACCCAGATTCTCTTCAGCATGTCACCCAAAATTGGAACTAGCTGAATAATTTATGAGAAGATTTGTAAGCAAAAGCCCTGAGTTGGGTTACTCTGATTCACAGGAATAACAATATTTATGATTTTTTGTTCAGACATAAGGCATGAACATGTTTTAGGATGGCCAGTAATTGTCCCAAGATTTGCAGAGTGATTGTTTCATTTTCCTGTTTTAGAGTGCCAATAGCAAAGTGACTCATACAGTATAAAAGACGAGCTTTTGAATGAAACAGCCTGGAAAAACTTGATGAAGAGACATGTGCTACCAAATCACTTTCCTATTCCTGTAGGTCCAGTTGCAGCCCGAGGTTTTGCCCACCAGAGAAGTATCTAAAAAGGCCATTGTTCCTCTCTCCTCTTCAGAGCTAGGCTCACAGAGATAACTCGGAGTCAAAAAAGATTAGGATAAATTGCATTACTTCATATTCTCCACAGGCTTAGAGCTCACATATGAGCAGTAGCTGATGCAGGGTGATGAGTTAAGCTGCCATGGCAAACTGCTTGGAACTGTGTGCCCCAGCTCACAGCCACTTTTCTCTCATTCCCAAGGTCCAAAGAGAGGTCAGACCTGTTAAAAGACCTTCTGAATACCACCATGCTCCCACAGTAATACATTTCCTATAAAGGTTGCAGGGACTTACTCTGACTTATACCTATACTACATCTGACCCTCAACCGTCGCTGGGATCCATTTAGTTCTAAACAAGATGTTTCCTGAGCTGCCACGTTCAACACTGAGTCTAAATCAGTCTAAACACTGAGTCTAAATCAGATTTATCTGAACCATACAGGTGTATGGTTTTAAGGTTTCATTGATTTCCCTCCCTATCCTGAACAACATGACCCCCAAAATGACAGTACTGAGGCACCTGTGCTGGACATGTACATCCTTTTCCTTATTATTTTCCACTTTCTTAAGAGAAAAGGCATTGAATATAATGGTCTAAATAAGAGTTAACTCCAAGATCTAAGTAAGTATATTGAACAATTTATTCAGAGCACATCGTGCTGTTTTTCCACCTCTTTGGTAATGAATGCACAGCATCACCGTGGCTGAAAGTTAAAGGGGATATTTCTTCTGGCAGTGCCCTCCAGGTCCCTTAGGCTGGTTTATCCACAATTGTGTTGGCAGTTTGGAGTTTTTCCCAGGATCTTCTATGGCCAGGGATGCTACAGGCCATTTTATTAAATGTCAATGCCCACTGCTGATTAATTTTTGAAAAAAACCCCAGCCTTAGAATAATTTTTTCCTTCTGTTCCACATCAAAAGCGCATCTATTTAAAGGTCTTTTCAGGGGGGGTCCTTTCTTCTGGAATGAAATAGCATGAAAGAGTTGTAGTTGTAACCCTACTGTGCACTACTGACTTTCCCATACCAGGAGATAGCAAATTTTCCTTGTCTTGCTCTTGAATCTGCAGCAACATTGCAACCCCTTTTCCAGTACAGACTCAGAACTCACCTCTGACTTATAAATGCCAGCTCCTATGGGTGAGCGGTTAATCAACAAATAGACAGAAACATAAGATAAGTAAAACTTTTCCTCTTGCTGTACAGATCTCAGAGTTGGGTCTCATGTACATCAGTCAAAAAGGAGGTGTTGAGATACAGTGATGGAAGAGTGTGCAGAAATTCCAGAACCCTTATCATCCCTGACAATGAGAGCCCCCCCAACCACAGACAACAGCATGTTCCTCTCTGTAGAAGATCAGATTTATTTTGCCATTTATGCAACTGCAGTAGCCATCTGACAGCCTCAAAGTTGCATTCCTTGATGTCTGTGGCCATATTAAATTTTTTGGGAAGACATGAGGAACTGTTTCCAGGAAAATGGTGTTTCATTTACTCTTTGACTCTCAAAGAATGTTTTGTCTTCCTCTCTGTTTTGTGAAGTGCTGTCAACACTTACAGTGAAGTTTATTGTAAATACACAATAATAACAACTGCGCACATTCATCTCTGATTCAATTCCTATGTAAATTTATGTTAATATGTATGCAGATCAAGTTTGCCCCCCTTGGTCCTGGAAAGTTGTCAGAATGACACATGGGTTCTGAAAAGGTTGTGTACTACTGATCTGCAGTTTTTGTACAGTATTCAATAACTGGAAAACCAACAAGAAGAGACTGTGGATATTTCTCTTCACTTTTGCTGGATAAATCAGTGGAGTCTTCCAGAGTTTAAAAAAAAAAAAAGGCCCCTAAACCAGTCTCTAAAACCATGACCTGCCCATTTTTTATTTCTGTTTCACAACAGAAAAAATACTCACAGGTGAGATATTTGAAGGAATGGGGTGGTATAAGGGCATCTTGCTAGTAAGCCTTCAAGAACTGATATGCCATCTTTTTGATGGCAAAAACCCTTTTCTCCCTGATATTTAGTAATGGCTAAACCAATGTCTAGAGTTTATGGATAGTCCTCCTCACTTTTTGCTGTTTAGTGCAGGAAGATCAGTTATTTCATTCTCTAACAGAAATATTCTGACATTCCACCTACATGTGCAGCCAGAGCCTGAGCACTCAAGTCACACTAGCGGTGAGGTAGCTGGAGTGCCACAGTTAGCTGTTCTCTGCTTTTCCTGCCAGGGATGTTTGGCTATGAAGCTTTCTGGTACTTTGCAGTAAATAGAAACTAATCTTTAGTTCATCCCAGGGCTGAGCCCTTACAAGGCTCCCAGGCACTTCTTAAATAATCACAACGGGACATAAATTGGGACTTCAAGAGATACACGTGCTCTTTGCACAGGGATGTATTTCCAGTAATCCAAAAGGGGATGGGGAAATTGCTATCAGAAACAGCAGGCACTGCAATTGTTGGCTAGGAAGATACACCAGACAACAGAAGTCCAATTGCCAGAAAGTATTTATACTCCTGCAGTTCACAGCTGAGGACTTGATCCTGACCTTTGATACACAAAACAGATTTGCTCTGCAGCTGGAAACTCGGTTGCAGCATTTGGACTTGGAGGGTATGATTGTACCCAGAGCTGACAAAGGTGGGAGCTGAGTCATCAGGTCTGAAGGAAGGCAGCAATCACCTCACCAAAACCTCTTCCACCCTAATAACACTTAATGGACTTAGGCGGCCAGTGATTTTTGGGGGAAAAAAAAAACAAAACAGAACAAAAAAACCCCACCAATAAGAACAGAACTGAACTGTACCCCATACAGCAAGACTTCAGTCACCCATTTCATTCAGGCCTTTCAGCTGATTTAAAGGCTGACACTGAGAAAAACCCTCTCTTCTCCAAGCTCTTCTCACTTGACTCTGGTTTAGAGTATTATTGCACTCTGCTTTTTTAATCTCATTTTATGGAAGGCAATCTTAGCCCCAAGAGCAAAACAAGTAAAATAAAAGCAATTAAAGCCTGGAAGGAATCCGTATTTTTTCTTTGAAATAGAGCCCCATGTCAGACAGCTTTCCACGTACCTTGTTCCACGTAGGTTACATTATGGCATCCCATCAGGCCCATTCAAACCAGGTTGCAGAAGTGTTGTGGCTGGGATCCAACGCTGCCTTTCTGCCTGCAGGAGCTGTTGGTGGTGATTTCATCTCAATCATTTTCTCTCTTTCCACCTCTCATGCAGCTGCCTGCGTGTCTTGATAGGATCGAAGTGTAGCTCACGGAATCTATATGATAATCACAAAAATAGTTATTTCTGCTGAAAAATGGATTTAATTCCCCCTCTAAACCTTTTGTGGATTGCCAACTGGGGGTGTGAAACCAGCTGGCAAAAGATGCACTCACTTCAATTTCACGACTTTCATATACTGCATCTTCCTGACTTTAAATGGTTCCTTCCCTCCCTAATGAGAGCACCAAGGCCTTGATTAACAGCCCTCACTTTAAACAAAGTTTTGAAGAAGATTCTTTTCATGGTAACTTCTCTGGGGATGTCTGACAGCCTGCTCAATCCAGGGCAGCCGAATGCCTCTTCTTTCACAGCATGAACATTTTCAGAGAAAGAAGATTTGTATCCCTGAGTACTCAGCAAGTAACTTGCACAACAGCGTGGGAAGGCAGCTTGAAAGTAGTGCTGGTAAAACAGCGGAAAACTAATTTAATCAATGTTTTCAAAATGTAAAGGCTTGGAACGGACTCTGCTTTGCTTTTTTAACTCTTTCAACCTTTTTCTTAAAAAATACATTTTTATTTATTGAAAATCTTGTCTTCAATCCACTGCTTGCTAATTTTTTTAATCCAAACAAGATTTTAGAGAGATGACTAGACAATGTAGAAGAAAAGCCTGATATGTTTATTGACAATTAATCACAGAGAAGGGAAAGGCTATCTCTTGGGAAAGAGTCCTTCAAGCCAGGTAGAGATATCTGGGTCAGACCCTTCAAATGGCTGAACAGTGATTTACTATGTAATTATTGAAATCAAAGGTATCATCCATGGTGGCTGCTGTGAAATACATACCCCAACCTAGACTGAAAAACCGTTTGCGAACACTGAGCTCAGCAAACCTACATAAAAAGTTATGGCTAATTAATATATCTGCCAAGTATGGCGTTGCCATAACTTGACTGCTACCAGCATTTCAACTAATTTAAACCTTCCTGGATGTTTCTGTACCAGACTGCTGTCACTGTGATTGCCACATGCAGGAAAACTAACGCGCTGCTACTAACCTGGCAACTCTAGGGGACATGACTGAGTCAGGGTTAAACCAGTGTTTTCGTTTAACACTTTAAATGAAGTTTTGCTTTGGTTATGGTTATTTATAGGTTTGCTCTTGGCAGTCAGAAAATTTCATTTACATTCAGCCGAAGTATGAAAGGAAATACTAGGGTTTGTTGAGGGAAAATGGAGAGAGGGGTGGGGGGGAAACAAAACAAAAACTCTCAAGAAGTTGATAGCATCACTAGATTAGCAAAGCAAGTGAAAGAGAGTCAAAAATTCCAGGCACAGAAGTCAGAAGCTGCAGCTGTCTTCCAGGGAAGGAATACACTGCATCTCATTTCTGCTGCGCCTACTGATACCATCTACAGAAAATCCATCACCAGTTGAAGGAGGGCTGCATTCATTGTCAATGCATTCCACCACTTTGGTGTCCCAGCTTTGATGAGGTTATTCCATGCACAGTCATGGACTTTTCTATTAAATAGAAAGAAAATACAAGCTCCTTTATTGTTGCCTTACAGCACCATTAAGAACTCTGTTCCTTTATATATTAATTTCCCTCCTTTTATCACTTCAGCTACCACAAACTACTATAAATTTACCTTAAAGCAAACTGTGACATCTATCTCTATATATACCTACACACACATATATATATATCTAGACAAGCACACAAATACATACATTTATATATACATAAACATACAAAAAAATCACAACAGTGAGTAGGAAAATTTACTGAAAGACAAAAAAACCCCAAAACCAACATCTTCAGAAACAGGAGAAAACTAACACTTGATTTTGAAGTATTACAGCTTATATATTAGATATCTTTCACATTTCCTTCCTCTTCTGTCTTAACTTCATTTCTATGATTATGATGTTTTCTTCTTCTGTCTTGTCCTTCAGGCAGATAATCTTATAATCCATTGGAAGATCTCACTGAACTGGGATACTCACAGAAAATGATCTGACTAGTTTGTGCAGAGGGAAAGAATAATTTTGTAATCAAATGACTTAAAAGAACAAGGCTAAAGTAAAGCTTTGTTTATAGCACAGTCAGTGAAGAGTGGGAATAGCTGCCTTTGAACAGGAGTTGAAAAGGACAAGCCGGTTCAAGCTGACAGTGCCAGAATGGCACGTCAGTGAAGTTGTTATACACATCCCCACCAATTCCAAGAATTGGTCCAAAATCAGGGCTTGTTCCTGTGCTATAGTTTCTGATCCTGTAATACCTCCTTCAATACGTATTTGCTTCTAATAGCAATATGGACACAAACTTCACTAAAGAGATGTAGGAGTAGAAGAGCAGAGCATGCTTGAAACCTGATTTAACAAGATTCCAGTGTTGCTGTCAGCCCTTCCATCCCTAAGACTTAAGAAAACAGTAGATCTCTGATCATCTTAAAATACTCTGCTGATTTCAACTTAGGAATATCTACAAGAGTCATAGCAATACAGTCTCATTTTCACCTAGTTGGTATCCAGCACAATGAATAGAAAATAAAGACAATCACCTGCAAGTAATTGCCGCACCTTGTAAACAGAGCACAGAATCGTTAGTCACATTAACGATAATAACAGCAAGACTCTTCATCTGGAGAACCTGTGAGGTTGTGGCTTGCAAAGCATCATTCAATCCTCGTTCTCAGCCAAAAAGGATGGGAAGCAAAGCTGCGCTGCCTCTACTGAGAGGGATAGTTTCAGGTCCATATTAGGATCAATACTAGTGACATTGTGCTGTAATATGCCTTTAGTGCACTGTTGGTGGAAATACAGTCCTAAGCTCAAGAAACACTCTGTTTCACTTCATTATGTACAAGAGACTATTGTTATATAAACCAATAAAGACACATATATATATATCCCAACCCAGAAGACAAGAAAGACATGCAAGCCCCACATGTAATTCAGATCGAAACATTAGCCAATGGGGCAGCCATCCCAGGATCCTAATGTATAAAATGAGCATTTCAGAGCTTTCGCACAAAAAGGTGGGGGAAGAGGGAAAAAAAAAAAAAAAGGAAATTAAATGCTACCCCAGCATCTTGAAAGGAAGCAGTCACTTCTCCAGGTCTTCTTCCTGAATTCAGCAGGGCTCCTTGCCTTGACCGGATGGCAAATGCAGTTTCGTAAGTCCACGTGTGCTTAGGCATCTGTAACACAACACAGTTTATGCCACAGCTAAAAGACATTTTTACTTTCCCTGACTAGTGAGGGGACAGCTCAAGCTGATGTCACTCACTGTTTGTGTCTCACAAGATAGTTCTAGCATAATGATGGCAGGACAGTGTAATGGCATGAAAGGAGGAAAAAGGGGGGAGTAATTTTGACCTTACATAGGTCACTTGTATAGCCATTTGGAAGATGTCACTGAATGTCCTTTTCTTCATCTGTTGCTGAAACTGCACCTGAAGTCTGCTCTGTCTTCGCCCAAAATCAGTGTCTTTTGTATTGAGAATGAGCTTGTTTTGGTTGCTCTGTCCTAAGCAGAACACCATAAAAAACTATATGACACAGAATCCTCCTCAGAAACATCATTTTGTGTCAGAGGATCCCAGAGTCTAAGCATTTCTTATCAGACACTTTATTCTCAGAGGAGCCTAGCTTTCTAGAAGATTCCTTTGTCGTCCAGCTGGACGTCATTACATAATTAAGCATATGACCCAGCAGGTATTCTTGAACATGGTAACTTTACAATGTAAGATCAAAATGTTATTCTTCCTTTCAAAAGATCTAGTGCCATTTGTTGTAATACATTCATGCAAGGGATCAAATATAGTATTGATTATTCGTTATTACCTTTAAAGAGGTCAGTAAGCTTCTGGAATTCAGAAGACTTCTGGGGATCTGAAGGGATATAAGGCCTCAGGGTCTGATGACTCATCTTGACCTGAAGCTTTGAAATATCACCTGCTGTCTCGATTGTTCCTGTTTGCTGCCTGGGATTTCAAAGTATCTCTCTCTCCCTCTCTTTTTTTTGCCTCAAGGCATCAGTCTTACAGACATTGCCAGATCAAGAGAAGCAAAGAATGCACAAGAAAGCGAAAGTGAGAAGACCGTGAGTTGAGAGCCCAGCTGGTACACATCTGCTTTGCTAAGCTTGAATTGAAAATGAGTATCATTATTCTTGTTCTGCATGCATCCTACTGTGTTTAGTTAGTGAATCACATAGAAGAGGCAATGGGCATATCCTGTGGCTAGCCCCATTGTGTTCAACACGGGTTAACTAACTGTTCAATATCCTAACACAGGGAGTTTTTCCACCTTTCTGTGCTAATCTGATCTTCAGGCATGTTCAAATGGAGGAATGTTTTGAAGAGACTGGAGGTATCGTTATGTGGAGACCCTGACAATATTTAGCGTGCTTTCTTTATCAACTTCAGAAGAAAAAAAATATAAATCAATGCCATATTCATCTAGATACTGTATTAAAAGTTTCCATTTTCAACAACATTGCCTGTATGTTGTAGAATAAACCTCCAAGAATGCTTTTTGGCAGATGGTTAAATATTTAAGTAGTTGGCCACAGATTTCAAAAAATTGAGATAATTAGAAGACTTGAAGCAGTTAATATTTATTAGTCATGAAGAGCATGACAGATTGGATGTTTTCCTACCCACACATTCTCTAGCTGAAAAAATAAAGCCCATATCTTTCATTGTATATGAAGAAAGCTTTTATAGGAGGCAGAAGCAGAAGGCATGGACTTCCCAGGCTTCTCGGTATGAGACACTGAGATTAGTGGCTTCCATTTAATTCAAGAACAGCCCGGAAAATAACATGGAAATGATGAGGTCTCTGTGGAAATGCACAGTTCACCCTGGAAAGTGCCCAGAACTGAAACTGGACTGACTCTCCTGAATTACTTCAGCTTTCACCATAAATTATGGTGTCTCTAGCAAGGTTGCAGGGCTTCTCCAGTCACTGAGGATTATAAGACAACCCATTTTCTACTAGCTTTGCCCCTCCTGTTGGTCTTCCTTGCAGGAGATGCATGGAGCAAAGGCAGACCACTTCTCTGGCACTCCAGAACTGTGTAGAAGACTCCCTAACTAGTGAATTAAGCTTGTCACAAACTTGTACATAAGAAGTTCCATCTAAACACGAGGGAGAACTCTTTCACTGTGAGGGTGGCAGAGCACTGGAACAGGCTGCCCAGAGAGGTGGCGGAGTTGCTATCTCTGGAGACATTTAAAACCTGCCTGAACTAAGTTCCTGTGCAGCCTGCTCTAGGTGGACCTGCTTTGGCAGAGGGGTTGGACTAGATGATCTCCAGAAGTCCCTTCCGATCCCATATCATTCCTTGATTCTGTGAAACTGGCAAACAGGAGGCCAAGAACTGACAGATTACTAAGGTTACTCTAGAGGCCAGTTTCACCAGATATGTCCTCTTTTATCTGTCTAGAAATCTGACTGAAAAGATGCATTGGGACATTTGCCTAGGCTTGCTGGCTGCCCCACAGATGGGTCTAAGCAAGAGCAGTAACATGCTTCTCACTAGGCCACAGATGTCCAGCTATGCTGAACACACCAAGGAGCACAGCTCAGCACTTCCCATGCCAAGTCAGGTCAACTGAGCCAACAGCCAACCCACAGAGACAGCAGGATGGATCTGCACAGCACATACATGGTAAGTCTAATGTGTGCACCATCTGTCAGACTGTCAATCCATGCAAATATTCAAACATTATCTGTGTACAGACAAAGCCTGTGCAATGGACATACACGTTACTAATGTGTAGTAGAGCAGCCATTTGAAACCATTACCTACTTTCATACGACTGATACTTTGTGAGTGATTCATGAAAAACACAAAAGTAGTTGAGGGGGTTATACTTCAGAGCTGACTGGCAAGAAAGAGCTGCATCTCCATTATGTCTTACCTGTCTTTTCTTTGGAGGACCACTGAATGGTCAGTATGCACCCCAGTATGAAATCTCTTGTGCTCCTTTACATTCAAAGGCAAATAGAAAGTAAGATAAACCCAAACAAGGCAGCTTAGTAAAAAACATTTGCATATATCCACACGCAGGTTAAAAAGAATGGGTGCATAGGTTTAGCTGTGGCAGGCAAGGGAATAAGTGGAAAGGATTTTCATCAGCGTCTACACAGCAAGACCAAGGACAGACAGTAATATACAATATACCTCCTATGTGTCTTACCCAGTAGAGTAGGACCAACTGCCCCAGTAGGCTGAACACAGCCTGGACCTGGAGTCACCCCAGCACTGCCCTCAAGGGGATCAGAAAGCAGCCTTAGATACCAACCTGTGCTGATGCCAGTTTGCTCTCTAAGGGGATGGTACTTGGAGAAGGATAATCTCCTGGTTACACCCTCCCTCACCATGGTCAGAAGAGATGAGCTGCTGAACCCACTGATGGCATTTTTCTTTACCCTACAAAAATCTTTAAGGGCCATCCATATCATATACAAAGGGATAGGATTTTTTTTTCAGCTTTTTTTTCCTTTATTAATATTGAGATAATTTTCCCAGTGCCTTCTTTTCAGACAATACCAATTTATGCCTCATTTATCTCATTGCTATAGTGAGACTCTGGAGGACTGGAAAACTGGTAGGGTTATGAAATACAATGAAAATAAAACCTGTTTTAAATGAACAAAGGCTCAGAAGTTTCAAACTTTCATAGGCTTCCTTGATTGCTAAAATGCATATTGGAGAAAGTCTGCTAAAGTTTCAGTATCCTTCCTCTTCAAGGAGGGATCCACAATCTTCAGCCCTAAGAGCTTCAGCAAGGCTCACTGCAAACCAGAAGACAAGACAAGAATAGAACCTAGCAATAAAAAAGAAGCCGCAACCTTTTAAAAAACAAATATCACCGGATTCCTTTACGCACCATAAAGAAACAAAATGGAAACAAGCCCACATTGTTTCCTCTTCAAGTACCCAGAAGAAAAACCTGCACCTTAAAAATGTTTGACCTCAATATAGGCTATAATGTAAAAATGTGAGGATCTTGGAAACTTGTGCTTTTCCTGGACTGAGGCCCAGATTTTGTAATATATCTTGCCTGTTACTATTTTTCTTGCTTCTTTCAAAGTAAAAAAAGGCTCTTTTGAAGAAACTTGTTTTCTAGGCGCTTTGATACGCCAGAGTTGGGGTCTGTTTAAATACTTCAGGTTTGATATATACACATATAGTTGTAACGTTTTCTGGGTATCAGCCAACATTGCTGGTCTGGATCCAGTTCTTGCTATCACAAGGTTGTGAAACAGTAGACAGAGTGGTCTCTACCCAAACATGCAGAGTATATACTAGGCCAGACACAATAATAAGATAGACAACTTGCTGTGCCTTTATCTTCTTCTCCATAGTTTAATTAGCAGCACCTGAAAGAATTTATGCCCATATTGAAATCTTCTGCCTAAGTGGAAAGAGGACTGCTAGCACACACTGGTAGTACATCCCATCTGCTTGGAAAAGAAACTTTTTGTTTGTTTGTTTTGTCTTACTTAGCACGAGGAAATCTGTCAACAGTTTGATCCAGCAATCAGTGGAACAAGTACTCTTCCAGAGGCCATTTTGCTGGGCTGGCCACAATGTGCTGTTGCACGCTGGCCTGTTCTTCTCTTGCTGATGCTCTCCAGGCTGAGCTGAATCTGCAGCTGCAAACCATTAAGCCTACTCTAAGAAGCACATGGACAGTCACATACATCTCTTTGCTTATTCTTTTTAGTATCTAGAGACTAGGTATGCAAATGCTTTCCTTTATGCTATCTCATACCAGTTGACTCAGGGCATCAGAGGAACAGAGACAGAGTACAATTAATATTTTTCCTCCAGATACACCTCTAAATCCAGCTAGAAGGGAACCAGCCATATAATAATTCATGTTTACTAGCCCCATTAAAATTAATTCCTGACATATCTTATCAAACAATGAGAAAAGTTTTTTCCTACTGGAACATGCATAACTCACCCTAATTTTTGTGGCTGCGGACTGAAAGCAATTCCTTCCCCACCTTCCAATGTTTGCTCAGGTGCAGTTTGGTTTCCACATGAACTGATTCAGGAGAACCTGCCTCAACCAGCAAGCTAACAGGACTCACCAACCGAGTTGCACTGACTGCAAACAAAGTCCTCGTCCTGAAAGAGTCTGTTACGTAAAAGTACACTACATAAACCCATCTTTGTATTTGTGACTTATTGTTGAGTCCTTAGGTGATTTGCCTTTAAGGATGACTACATTTTTAATCAGTCAGCAAGGCATGCAGTATGTAAAGTTCATGCTAGCTTGAGCGGCAGCAGAATGTGTTTTTTCCCCTGGTAAACAGCCCCTCGTAGCCCGCGAGCTTTAGCTGGTGAGGTTATGCAGCCTGCCTATTAGGACTGCTCTCGGCCACATGCCTGACTGCACTCTCAAGTCTCAGGGCCAAGAGCAAACTTTAAAGGAACCCTGCCAATTAAACACAAGCAGAAAACAAAGACTGTATTTTTAACCAAAGCAAATGTCATCAGAACCCTCCTCCTGATGCTCATACCGATAATTGTTCTTACTATTTTGCATGCAGTGAAGATGGCTTTAAATTGAATTCAAACATTAAAATCTCACATGAAAATTAAGATATCTAAAAATTAGAGTTAATCAAATTGTCTACTGACTATTGGAAGTAAAATAAATGCATTTTATTAGTGGTGAAATGCAAGCTGAATTTCAAAAGACAGTAAAAATTTTCTGTGCCAAATGTTTTACAGTCTTGTTTTGTGGATCTTACAGGGTGAAAAAAAAAAAGAAAAAAAAAGAAAAAAAAGCCTAGATGGCATGCATTATCTACAAGAGGCAAAGACAAAACATTGCTGAAGTGTTATCCCAGATGAATTCCAGTAAACCCTTTATATCATATCATAGCCCAAATAGACTACAGCAGGTTGCAGAAAAAATATTTGAGGAATGACATAGGGAATTTTATAGAACATACTTGGATTGGTTCTTGTACGTTCTCCACGTTAAATATAATTGATTTGGTCCTCAGTTCAGATAAAATAATGCTGGATTGGGACCCTACCTACAATCAATCTAACCACACAGACAGACTCCAAAGAGGTTTTCTGGACTTAAAAATGTCAACATTTTCAATCCCTTTATCTTGTTTCAGTTTTCAACACTAGAAGCAAGTGGTGAGCACACTACTAGGCAGCTCTTCTCCAGTGCTCAAAGGGCCTTGATTCTAATCTTGTCACGCTATGAGACAGCTAAAAGCTATGACAGGGGAGATGGTCATCTGTTTGTTAGAGCCTGCCCAGAGCTTCTAGTACAGTCTGGGCAGCATATTATGAGGAAAAGCAAGAAGCATATAAGAAATTTCAGGATGTCCAAAGCAGACTCTGAGTTACTTGCTACACTGCATCAACAGATTTATTCAAAACATATCTTTTAGGAATGTAGTGGATCCATTTCTCTTGGGGCTGCCTAACACCCTCCTGAAAGTCTCAGGTATTTGCTGAACAAAAGGGAGAACAAAGTATTCTTCCTTAAAGAGCCCTTTGATCAGATGAACTTTTGTGTAAAAGAGAAATGAGAGTGTGACCATTCCAAAGGGAACCCAGTAATTTCTACCATGATTTCCATAATTCAATACCTGTCATCTGACAGAACCAATAAAGACAGATTGATTACTTTATTTGTATACATCACTATGAGACATTATCACTCCACGCTGCCAAAGCCAATTCCATGCCAGCCCTTGATCTAAAATTAGACTAAGGGCAAGGAAGTGTTCTTTCCTCTACAATGATCACCTAAACCCAAATGAGCCAACAGAGTCTGCAAAGCAGTCAGTACCAATGGGCGATTACTGATGACAAACCTTGTGACCTAAAGAACAGGCTCCTCAGGACTTTCCCAAGAACGTACAAAAATTTCAGCAGCCAGTAAGCAAGCTGCTCAAAATAGCCACTAGGGATACGTCTTGAAATTTACTCAGAGAAGGTACTAGACAGAGAAGACAGACATCTAGTGCAGCAGCCTGAAGTACTGTAAGTGGTTCTGGTTTCCCAGAAACTATTATCAGCCGTAACAGAAGCAGAAAACATTCTGCACTGGCCTTTTTCCCCTGCAGTTGCTCCACTAGGAAGAACAGAGATCTCATGTCTCAGTGCCTGCAGTTCTTCCTAGCCTGAACAGCGTGGAACATTTCAGCCCTGTATCTGGGTGGAGGTAGCAGCAATTAACCTAGCTTCTCATTTCTCAGAAACATGCATGCCATGAGTGGAGGTCAAAGAAATGTCTTTTGGCTCTGACTTCTGCAGACAGTTTTAGCACTTCTTCACACCCATCGGATTGTACTTGGATTTCAGCGCTTTGCTTAAAGTTGAGAATCTCTTTGCTGCCCTGTGGAAGACAATAACTTCCATATAATCCTGACCAAACATAAATATAGGTGAGCACTAAGCTTCCACCACAGCTGCTCCACCTGGGACCACCCATGAGAGCTTCCACTAAGCAAAGGATTGTCCTCATCTAACTCCACAACAGCTCAGCCTGCTGTCACCTTAAAATACATGATAGGTTTGTAGGTGTGCACGTAGGGACATACTCACCATGTTATTTTCTATGCATACTTCATGTGTGCACTGCACATGTAGGCCTAGATCCAGGAGCGCGTGTGTGTGCGTACGGATAGATAAACAGATAATCTGGAATCATTTCAAAGCAAGTAAAACATTTTTCTTTCTTTCTAGTTGTTTCACAACAACTTGGCCTTGGGATCTTCCAGGGAGCTGTAGGTATGAGTGACATACTTGCCTGTTTTTACAGCTCCTGCCTTATGTCAATTTAAGCATCTTTCCTACACCTGGAGGAGTTCAACAAACATCAGCTCACAGGTGTCACCCTCCATTGGCTGAAGGCTGGCTCCAGAGAGTCTAGCCAATATCTGCTTTGGCTATTAACAGCCTTGGAGAGGCCAAACTCAGTGTGTGGGGGGAAGAAGGGGGGGAAGAAGGTAGAAGGAAAAGGAAGGGGGGGGGGGTACATGTATGTGCATGTGCATTTGCTGCTGCTGCTTTAACTTTCCATCCATTTAAGAGTTTAAATACTAGTCAAGCACTTAAAATAACATTAGGACACATTCCAGCTTTCTCTGCCAGTCAGAGGGAAAAAATGTTTGAAACCCTGCATCTCAGCACCCCAAGGGCTTTATGATTTGTTAGGTTTAGTAGTTCAGAGGATTAAAAAGACAGAAATATTAGTAGGAAAAAAAAGAAGGAAAAGTCAATGTATTCACTGAAGCAAATCTAATGGGTTGCTGGGCCAGAGAAGAAAAGGTTCTACTACCTGACTGGATCTTATTTATATTTCTTGCTCCACAACAAAAAATAATTTTCTAGACATTTCCCCCCCCCGCCTTTTTTTTTTTTTTGCTATGCTAGTCACATTTCCTAAATCCTTTATCAACGGCTGCTCTGCATATGAATGGGCTGTAATTGAACTGTCACATTCATGAAGGTCAGTAACCTTTCATTAGGAAGAATGTGTCTTT
Source organism: Thinocorus orbignyianus (assembly GCA_013400375.1). Lineage (NCBI taxonomy): Eukaryota > Metazoa > Chordata > Aves > Ciconiiformes > Thinocoridae > Thinocorus > Thinocorus orbignyianus. The sequence goes on from VXBW01001871.1 coordinate 352,236, forward strand.
CTTGATAAATTGGAAAGTCCCTGAGGATTTGAAAGCATTTTTTTTATTTCATTCTTTCAAATATACCTTAAAAAATCTAACACTGATCTTTCTCTCGCTTTCTCTCACTCTCAACCTAGGGTACTCTGACAAACCCTTCGTCTTTGTCTTTGTCATAGGCAGTTCCATGCAAAATATTCAATCACAAGCTTTCACTGTGACCTTCTTAAAAGCAAAATGCGAAGCATAACCCCCCCACCCTCAACCTCTTGCTTTGAATTGCAGATAGCTGATACTTCTGCTTAAAAAAAACAATCGAAACCTTGATATTAGAGATTTTGCCATGTTCTTGCTTCTTCAGACTGACTTGAGTATCTACTGTAAAGTGACCTAAATCAAACTGTGTTGGTGCCAGTATATCTGTCCATCTTTTTGGTATTTACATCTATCTGTAGAAATAGACAGCCAAACACCTCAAGTAATGACTGGCTGTATATGGAAAACAAATTGTGGGGGAGAATTGGGCATTAAAAAAAAATACTTAGTACTGCAGACAGCTTTTGGTCCCTGCCACAGGTTAGCTCCATACAAGTCAGTCTTCCCTATCTAAGGAAAATATAAGCTCTTCAGAGGAATGTTTTTGCACCTTGATCTGCACCTTGACACAGCAGGGTCTATAAAAGACACTTCGTGGCTGCCAAACTCATAACCATTGCCAGAAGCTCAATTCCTCCTCCAGATTTTGATCAGACAGCATGCAGCAGGTTGCATGGAAATGTGTTGAGCATCCCAGAGCAAAGGTGCCTTCAGATGTCTTAAAAATACTAGCAAGGCTGCCGATCACAGGGGCAGAAGCCATCTGTTCCTATAAATCCCAAACCTAGACCATGTTCTAGCTAGCTAATCGTAGGGTCCATCTTCAGTCAGTTCATTGGCTGGGTGACAAGGGGTCAGAAAAACCGGCAGCTTGGTGACAAAGTCAGTCATTATCAAGACAGAAACACCAGCATGGAAAAGAGGGTACTTGATAAATGGAAGCAAGCCTCTGGCCTTTTGTGTTAGATAGTCAAATAGTTCAAAAAGTAACATGAATTACAGGTTCTCCAGAGCTGTCAAAAGACCATCTTTTTATCGTCAGCACCAACAAAATCGTGTTGATTGAAGATTCACCACTAAAAGATGGAATATAGAGGAATGAGGACAGGATATAGCTGCAAAGCAGTTGGAGTCCTTTAATGGTGCAGGTCACACTGGAAACTTTTCAGCTGGAAAGACAAAAGAAGCAAAATATTTCTTTTGATTTTTTGCAGGAATGGTTGAAAAATGAATACTTTCATTAATTAGGTTTAACTTACTTTTCTCAAGTCCTCTCTCAAACAGTGGACTTCTGTTGAGTTTGTTCCCAGCTTTGAATGGGAATCCTTTACTGCAGTGCCACAATATAGATCTTCTCATACTAGAAAGGGAGGCCATAAAAAAGACTCTCCCAAAGCAAAAAAGAAAAGTGCTACCTGACTTCCATATTAACATCCTCCTCTAACAGAGCAAAAATACATTAGAATTAATATGAAGAGGGTCTTTATTTAAAATTTAGATGTCCTCTTACAGTCCAGTTCTGCCACTTTCTCTAAACACAGAGTACATGGTGGAGGCTAGCCTGGAGTGCGCCGAGAAGCATAAATCAGCCTTAGATCATTGTCAGAATTCTCTCTGCCACTGGTGAACTGCAAGTACCTGTGATAACACTGTAGAGAAACAGACCACTCTTTATCAGTGGTTAAAGGTACTTGGCAAACACTACCTAAGACTCTAAACCAACAGAAAGGAGGGCCTTCACAGACCACCCACCACTTTCAGTGCCATGTTCAGGCTGCCCAGTGTTGAGAGCCTCACTCAGAAACCCCCGCTACAATGGCAACCCAGGTCAATAAGCAAAGAGTGATTCAGACTCCTGTCTTCTGTGAGCAGCAGTCACAACACATCAGGCAGGCAGGACTGACTTATCTACGTGCCTAAGCTGGGCACCAAGATGACTTTTTTCCCCCACCGACCGCACAGGAAGCCAAGACCTAGCAACTTGGCATAACAGGTGGTCAGAATTGCTCACCAGTCTCTTGACCTGAGGCGCTGTCATTGCTCGCGTGTTTCATAGCAGGCAACATGAATATAGCTCACAGTTTCTAGCTCCAGCATGATCCTTGCTCAGTGGAATAAATATATGTTCTCGTGTGGTGCTTTTCAGCTGTATGTCAGGAGATGACTCTGTAGTGAGACATGTTTTGGAGGGAAGATCCTGACTGCTGTACTAGGGAGAGACTACTATGCAAAGAAGAAAAGTAAAGTTATATTCTCATGTAAAGCACAGTCTATGGACAAGTTTTCCCAAGAGTTAATTTGGAGATCATTGCTCTTTTAATCTCCTGAAATGCGTGTGGGTCAGTGATCTGGAGAATGGTTTCATACAAGTGCCCAAACATTCAGGTACAGTTTCAGTTGCCAAAAACTCAGAATTAACTGCCAGTCAAGTCAACTCAACTCAAGTAAAAGATCACAATCTTGGGAAAGAAATCTCATCAAAGTAAATATTTTAAAAAATATTCTCAAAAATATTTTCTAGCATGCCTGCCTTAAAATACTCCTAGGACCAGCACTTCTTACAGTGTAATGTTTTTTCTTTTCTCAGATAAAATGTTAATAGCCAAGTGAATGTTAGGTAACTACTTAAAAATCTCTGGAGAGGTTCTATTCTGATCCACACTCTTGTGTCCGCTGCTCACGGTATCCAAATTTCTTTCCTCACTGGAAATTGGAGGTAGTTTCCTACATCTCAGTATGTGGATTCATATACAGCTAAACCTTTTTGTATACCAAGGAAATTGGATTCCAATATTTCAGTTCAGGACTGTCTCAAATGAATCTCTGATAACTGCATATGGAAAAAACAACAGTGGTATATCACCTCACTATATATATCCAGACCAAAACAATTAGGCTTCTCAAGCACTCTGCACCGTGTATAAAATAAAAGCAGTTAAAGAATTTGTTTAGAAGTGTGTTAAGCATTTTCCAGGCAGGCGGTGAATAAATCCACTTTACCACTTCATGGCTTTACAAAGAAGCCCATCCATTAACATGGGAACCCTCTTGTTTGCATTTCTTAACAGCTGACATTTGTACCTTTCCAAGGAAAGTGAAGGGCATCTCATTGCCTCATTGTCTAAATCAGTGTGGAAATAATGGGGATGATAGGGAATTGGAGCTAATTTCCTTTGTCTCCTATTCAGCAGATAATGGTGGTATGTGCAGGATGCTAAAGGCCAGGCAGAGGAGGTGACCTGAAGATGACTTCATTCTTATGAGGTTTATCAAAGGCTCCTGTCAGTCAAATGCATGCTGAGAGATTGGGGACTGGCCATCTGGTCCAAAGTTAATCAAAGAGGAAAAAGGAAAGTGAGGAGGTGAAAAATCCCCCTGTCAGCTTTGCGCAAGGTGGAGGGAACTGCAGACAGGAGAGGGAACCCCTGCGCTCCAGCAGCCCAGCACCCAGGCTGGATGGCTGTGCCGCACACCCGGCGCAGCAGGGCGGAGGAGTGTGGGGGGCAAGGGAAAGATAAGGTTGTTTGGAATTTTCAACGGGATAATCCCACACCACTCTTAAGCGGCAAGCCTGAAGGTCACTGCTGCCGTTAGCCATGCAGAGCAGAGGCAGAACTGCTTCACTTGTCCTCAGAACAAATTAAAAAAAAAAAAACCTAGGAAAAAAAAAGGTGGGGGAGTGACTGACTCACTGTAGGGAACCGGTGTAACATAAACCACGGGGTTTTCTGTCAGAGAGACAGACTTCTTTCCTCAGAGTTTTGTTTCTTGCAAGCAGAAACAAGAGGCACAGCCGTGCCACCTTGATGTCCTGCAGAAACAACCTTACCCATCTCCTCCTCACCTTCTACCCTCTCCAGCCAGGGGGGCTCAAACCAGGTGTCCTGCAAGCAAGAGCCCCTTCCGAGATGTGCGTCATCGGCCCTTAATGGCTTTCCTGTCAATACCGACCCACATACATTTTTACACTGTGTGTAAGCTAAGAGGGGATTTAACAACAAAGGGTTGGGTTTGGTTTATGTTGAAAGGGTATAACAAGATGCTTGTGAGACTGAAGACACCAATAGGACAACTAAAGCACTGTTTAAATGCCTGCGTTACGTAAAAATACATTATTTCACCATGGATGCATTCTGAAGTAAAACACCCGAGTGTGACAGCCTGTTAGTCTGATTTCCATAACCAGCTCTCTTCAGCTGTTCAAATCAGCTAAATAGAGACATATTTTTAAAACTACAAATGTCCAGATTGTGAATCCCTCCCTCACGCTGGCAAGTAGTCATGCTAATGAGTAGTCTCCTTGACTCCAGGGGAAAAATTCTTGCCAGCAAAGGTTTCACAATCCCAGCCCTAAACATTTCTAAAATGATTAATCAATGTGAACTAACTTAAAACAAAAAGAAAGGAAAAATAAAAAGAGGAGTAAATAGGGGAAGGTTCTTTTGAAGGGCTGCAAATTACAGCTGAGCACTAAGAGATGTTTTTGCGAACCCTAGGCAGAATGAGGGCTGAACATGCTGCTCTAGTAAACACATGTACCACCCCCAGGACAGAAACATGCTAAATCCAGAGAGAAGGAGAACAAAAGAGTTTGGCTGCTTTGTATACCTAGGGGTGGGACTCACTTCTCCATTAAGTTTCCCTCCTGCTTCCTCCTCAGGTCGAGGTCCAGTCAGGCCCCCATAGAGAGGAACATACGGAAAACAGTGGCAGCGAGTTCTGCTCTACCTGCAGCTTTGCTGGGCTGAGTCTGCTCTGATGCCCTGTTTGGGAGCATCGCTTTGCATGGCTGAGCACTGTAAAACAGAGCTGAGAATAGCAAGAGTGAAAGTATGCAGGGCTTTAAAAACAAGCCCAAAGCATTACAAAGCATCTAACCCCAAAGAACCTCTGCTGAACAGAGAGCTTCAGCCAAGAACATACAGCTCTGTCTGTATACACACAGTATATACACAGCTATACACTGCTTACTGCCCTCATACTTTCAGTGAGTTTTTAAAATAGCATGCAACGTGCTCCACACTAGGCAGCTTGAAACTAGGCACAGCCAAAAGCGAACAAGGGTGGATATTGGGAGGCCTTGGATTTTCGTGCTGCTAATAGTTGACATGACCCTTATCCATGGGAATAAAAGTCAGTGAAGAATCTCACAGACTTCAAACACGTAGTGTAATTTTACTTACCCTGACTCGCACTTGCTATCTACTGAGCTTCCTTACCTGGACTGTGATGACTTCAGAAGGAAGGGAGTTAGTAGGAGTAAGTTTTCTTTGGTTTCGCTTTTTATCTGCACAGCTCTAGATCTGAAAGAAATATGACTAAGAAAATTATCTTTCCTAACCCCTGGAAAGAAAATGCAGCCATGTGGATCCCAACATAAAAACAAGCACTGGCCTGTCTGAAATAGCCTGCTATAATTAAAACTCACAAGCAACTACAAAGCAACTCTGTTTCTGTTCTTACGGCACAAAACCTACAGACATTTAGAAATGGGCTGACAGAACAGTCAGCAAGGAAGTTTCACCAAAAACCTGCTATCCCCTAGATGAATTAGGCTTTTTTATCAGGCAGCAAGCCACTATTGTATATGATTCCTCTTGCGCAATTCCTGCTGGATCTCACAGAAGGAAAAAAGATTTAGACTTACCTGTGTCTGCAAAGATTCCTAGTCCAACACATTGGTTGGATACACAGGCATGAATGCGCTGTCATCAGCATGTCCTCCACCTTCTCGTGGGCTTGAAATAGTTTGACATGCCAAGTCAGACAATGCTTTAAATCAAACAGTAGGCTCCATTTTCTTCAGTGGCTGAAACTATTTCCAAAAGCAGGTAAGGGATTTAGATACGTAACCCTAAACTGATGGAAGATAACTGACTACATCCCCTTGTAGTCCCCTGAGAACATCTAACTCTAGTCTCTTCCCCACATGTTCCATGACTCCCTTATTTCTAGTTAGAAATCATTTAATTGCAAATATCACAATATTAAGTCCTTCCTAAAGAACCTTTTCAGCTTTCTTCTCTGTTGTACTGCATGGTCAACAACAAGCATGCCAAACATATGCTTTAATGATTGCCCCAGCAATAATTCACACGGAACCAGTTTTCTTTCAAAACACTTCAGAATGGCAAGGAACTGGGGGAGGGAAGTTATCAGGATGCTGGAAAGCTCTAATACAATTTATTAGACAAACGCTGCGTGGATGTAATGGCAGGTCTGCTATCAAAGGCAAAAACCTTCAGGCATTTTACATCCCATAATCCCAATGAAAGTCTGTTTTTGCAGATACCCTGCAGTTCATGAATCACTGGCTGTAGCATACAAAATCCCCTATTTAAGTAATTACAGTACAATACACAAATCTGCAAAGTGGCTGATGTTATATAAAATATTCCAAGGCAGTCTCAAAACTACAGTATAAAAAAAAATCCCAACTGGAAACAAGTGTCTTCCAGTAAGCATGTTTTGTGAAACAGGAGATGCTCAGATCTAATCAGATTAGATCTGTCCTGTGGACTGGAAGAGGTCTGGCAATACAGGGACCAAGGCAAGTAATGGACGGAGAACGGTTCCTGTCTCCAGACATTGTTTTCCATTTGTTGTCACCTGGCCTTTAGTGGCTCTCAAGCTCCCCATTTTTACATAGTTGGATGGTTTTGTTATTGCCCCTTTATTCTTCAAGCATCCAAGAACACAGAAAGATCTCAAATATCAACCCTGGCCTTGGCCATGCATTGCCCCAATAATAGAGCTGGCTTCCATTTCTTCAGCAGAAGGAATCAAAGGCTAGTATTCTAGGAAGATAACTAAATTCTACCAGGAAATACTGAGTCTTATCTTATCTCCATACTCATTTCCCATGTATCTTCACACCCGGCCACTTTAGCTTCTCCATTCAGCAAGAGGGAAGACAGGCTTTCTTTCATGAAGAGCCCTTATTTGCCAAACTCTGGTTTCATCCGCAGACGGCATATTTCACCAAAGCTTGTGCCCTTCATCTGGTCTGTAAATCAGACTTGGAGTGACAAGCTGGAGGCATTTTGCCAAGTCACTTCCAGATCAGACCAGCACCTCTTAGTCACACCTCCATAACCAGAGCACCAATGAAAATGGATAAAGGGCAGAATTGTGTTATGATTGACAGAGCATGATGAATGTGTTCAATTCAGATTAATTATCAAATATGTTCTCTACTCACAATTTAAGATCTGGCAAAGGTCACAGCAGGGAAAAAAAAAGATCTGAACTGGAAACTGAGCGTTACTTTTATTGTAAGAGTTCGCTGACTTCCTCTTTTAGAGGAACTACACAGTCCTCCTTCAGTGGAAGTCATGGGATTAGAAGTGCCAGTCTGAATCAGACTTAGAATTTTCAGGAATCTCCTGTACCTCCCACAAGGTTCAGTTCTTCGGTACAAACTTATTCTTGGTGCAAGTAATCTGCAGAGAAATTGGAACTTGGTTTGCAAAGAGAAAAACAATAATGGCTCACAAAACATAAGGTGTATCAGCGTTTTGAAAGCATTACATTAACTGGAAATCTTTCTCCAAAGTATTTCACTACTGTTCAGTAACACATTAGACCCTGGTAGAATTTTATCCTGTTATAGTTGGCAAAGATTTTTTCACCAAAGAGTAAATATTGTTCAGGTTTAATTTACTTTCATACTCCCCCCAAAAGAAATGTAATTGCTTGGGTGCGTGTTGAGAGGTTCCTTTGATAGTCTAAATCCAGTGGCCCACAGCAACCAAGGTACAAACCCCAGCCACGCGGTGAAAACGGGGAGGAACTGCAATTATTATCCCATGCAAAGGCTGTCTGCGTTAGGTTAGTGTAGAGGTCCCAGGGCAGGCTGTTAAATCAGACTTAAGTTTTTGTTTGAAAGAAGACAGAATCACGCTGCAGAAGGCCTTCCTGGCTTAGGTCTGCCTTTTGCTACACGCATCAGTCACAAAGAGTGCAAGCGGTTTGAGTTAAAGACACAGTGAAGAGTTTGGCAGAAATTTGGACTGCTCTGTATGTGGGATGTTGTGATTCCTCCAGCTGCAATTCCCTAGGACGCATTTCACCTAGCCAACACCTGACAGGAAATATTTAGGAGGTTGTAAGTCTTCTTTAGAAGAAAATTACAGCAGAAAGAAGTCCAATATAACAACTAAAACATGAGAAAAGGGTTTCCTCACAGTTTGTGTTCTAGGTGTCCAGCTGAAATCCTGGCTCCATAAAAAATCTTTTGCTGGGCACTTCTAGGAGGCCAAGTTTGTCAAAGCCTAGCTGGCTTTCATATATATTTGACTTGCTATGTTGCCTGGCATCGTAGTCCGAGAAAAGTAGATTCAATGTCACTGTAAAGAACAAACAGTGTTCCCCGAGATGGAAAACTGTTTGGTTTGCGCAGCCCTTTGCACCTGAGCAGGCAGCCATTTAGTAATACAAAGAAGGTGTCTACATCCTTCTCATTTATCAAATTTATTTGCCAGAGGCAGGAAGGCAGAACTTTGAAACCATTTTTTTGACATAATCAATGCATTGATGCTGATTTTATTTTTCTATAAAGTCTTTTATTGACTCAACAGAATACCAAGATTTTTGACTCGGGGATCATATTGCTACAGCATGACAACTGATTTGTCTGCTATAACAGAGATGTTAGGGTTATAGTACAGCATCTAATAATCCCTTTTCATATGCATATAGGTTGGTTTATGGCTTTAAAGAATAGAGCAAAAGATTCAGCCTTATGAAAAAGGGTAGTTATGGTCGTCATATAGATATTTTGCTAAAAAATCCTGAATTCATAATCAGAGTAAATCAAAAGGTGGGTAAGAAAGGGTGCAGCCTATTCACTCCTACCACTTTACGTCAGTTTAACTAGTGCTGTCAAAATTGCAGCAGTACTGAAAAGACAAGATAGTCAGTATCTGCTCCTTGTCTTCTCAGCATCTGAACACGAATACCAAAAGACAAAAACTAAAGTTAAAAAAGCAGGCAATTTTTTCATGAGGTATGTCCAATACCTAATATCTGCCTTTTTCCTGTGTTCGTGGTCAAACTATCAATATGAATGTGCACTGAAATAAGCGTGCATGCTGGTAGGGTGGATGAGCTCATGATTCATAAATGAGATTAGACCAGAGCTTCCAGAAAAAACAGGTATTAATCTGTGGCCCTGTACTTGTACTTCCCCTTAGCAGCCATCTTTCCAAAATCCAGAGAATAAAATAGCATTAAAAAGAAAGATAAAACCGCCACAATTCTGCTAATCACTTGGAATAGTCTGTATAGCCACCAGCTGAAGCAGGGATCTTTGGTCTATTGTGGTGTATTATGTGACTTCAAGAAAATGAGATGGGAAGGTAAATATACAAAGTAGGATTTAGCAAGGCACTGGGTGAAGAGGGACAAAACCCCTTCTTATGGTTGTCAGTGAAAAGGAGGGTGACACTCTTACAGAGTTAGAGGAGGTCAATAAATCACCAACCTTATCTTGCAAACAGAGCCTGTGACTTCAAAAATTAGCTCATTTATTCTGCACAATTAAATTTATTGAAGTGTGACAGAAAAAGTTTAGCAGCCGCTGATGCAGAAAGGCAGCAACAACGGAAGCAGGCAACTGACTGAATGACACAATTAGTTGATTTTCATTTTATTTATCAATATAATTATTGAATTGTATTTATCCTATTTCACAGATTTTTACCATTATTAGAGCCTGTGCCTCAAGGGAAAGAATTAGTTCAAATTTTCGGTCTAACTTAATGTGATTATAGAGCTGCTAATAAAAGAAAAGTTCTATAAAATGCTACACAATCTTGTATTCAATGTCACCCCACCATCAGGCTCTGAAATCCAGAATCCTTACACATAAAGGCAGTAAATTGAATATGAATTGTGAATGCGCTACATTCTCTAGATGGCAACCAAACCTGTATTTGCAGGATCCCACCTTGATGCTGCCTCAAAGGAGCCAAGGTTCCTTCCGAGTTTTAAACTCGGGCATAAGTTTATTTCTTAAAAAGAACAAACTAAAAACTTACAACCCNTCCAAGAAACCCCACTGCACTCTCTTTTGTCTCCACCCCTACTTCAAGATTTAGTAAAATTATTTGAAAATGTCATGAAAAGAGTGCAGGAATACTGGAGAAAGACTGTTGTGCCAGAGGAGCAGTGGATGAGTATGGCTCTTATGCAAAATTGTAATGTTGACCATTTTGGAAAAAAACAGCAAGACTGTTTAAAAACAAAATAAAAGCTACTGACAACCTAGAAAGGTATATGTTAACAGAAGTTGCTTTTCTTCTTGTCCAGTGCAGTTTAGAAGCACCTAGACTACTGTAAGTCAGTCTGGCTCATTTCTTGGCATGCCTTCTTGTCATTCACAATGTCTGCTTTGATTTTCAACTTGTAAGAGACAGAATGAGAAATGCTGGACCTGATTCATGCACGTATTCCACCCTTGCCTTCTACATACATGAGGAAGCAAGCATATGTTCAGCAGGAAGCCATATAATAATTCATGTCCTTTCTCACAGGTTCAGGAAATTAGACCACATGCTATTGCAAGTGTCTAACTTTTCCGATGTTTTGAAAGACTATTTCCATTGCAACTAGTTCTACCAGTTCTACCCTCCACTTCCATTCCATAAAAATTAATTTATTCGCTCTGAGAAAAAGACATACAAGTCATTTTTCTAAATGTTGGTCAAAGTGTCATGGAGCATTGCCTAAAACACTAAAAAAATGGAAAGAGTCCAACCTAATTTCTATAGACATAATTAACAAGAATGAATATTATTACTTACAGTTAATAGCTGACGTTGGGTGATAAGGCACTTCCAGAATTCCCACAGACTTAAACGACATATTCTGGCTACTGGGATCTTGGATGTCTGTGTAGGTTCAGACTATATTTGGGGAATTTAGTATAGTAACTTCTGCAGGAATGGGCAAGAACAGACATTTATGTCTGTAAGACATACACATTAGTAGAGCTAGTAAACTGGATCTCACTGGGACTATTCAAGATAAATATGACACGCATGATCTCTGGAAAAGGGATCAAAAGAAAGAAAACCATATTTAACACATTTTCTTTTGGGTAAAGCCTGGAAAGTTGCCTCCTTATTGATGGAGAATTATATACCCCACCAGTACCTGGAGCTGATGGAAGCCATTCCATATCAGCACAGTTCAGGGATCTGCCCACCTTCAGAGACGCAGAAGCAGACATGGCCCTGTCTCCAAAGAGCCTTTACTTCAGCATCAGAAACGATATAACAAAGGGACAGATGGGAACAAAAAGGGATCAAAGAACAAAAGATAATTTTAATAGTTTGACTGACTTAAGATGCTTGCACTTCAGCCAAGACAAGCAGAATCTTCATTGCTTTTGCTTGTGTTCAGTATCAGCAGAGGACAACAGCATGCCTTCAAGGATTAAGTTCTTAGAATCTCTGCAGAATTCAGCAAGGCCCCCACCATCAGGGAGAAGCTGAATGAGTGCAGGAAGTGAGCTTCTAGACCTGAGTGAGTATCTGGCAGCTCAATAACTATGATTTCACTCTTCTGTGGCACTTTTCACTCCAAGAAACCCAAGTCATCTTGCAAAGAAAAAGCATCTTTGTGTTATTAGATCCCAATTTTGCAAGCAAGCCTCCCTTATCCAGAGCTGCTCAGAAGAGATAAGAAAGGCTTTTGAACATGAAACAACTGGATTTTACTAAATACAAATTAGAATCCTTAACTTTTCAAAGCAGTGTAAACGGGACTGACTAGGTCAAACACTATTACCACAAAATGGATAATATAAATCAATTTTTCCCTGCCTACTGCATCCTTACAAGGATGCCTTCTAGATTGGTTTCATTCAACTTGGTCAATATTTGGGACCACAGTGAGCCATGCATAGTCCCTTCTGGTCCCTATGAAGTTTCTTCTTCCCATCCCAAAGACAGTTGATTGTGTCTGCTTCTCCCTTATCTCTGCTATCTGCCAACCTGCTAACTGGACTGGAGGTCTCACTTACTGAATGGTTGCTCTTCCCTGTCTGCCATACCCTACAGCTTCTGCAAAATCATCTCCTCGACACCACTGATATAATAAAAAATCATCCTGTTGGCACCATAAAGGGCAGAAGGACTCATCTTCCTCTCACAAGGGTTGCAGTTAAGCCAATTATGCCTTTTTAAAAGAAAGCTAACCTGTACACTGAGAACAAATAAAGCAGTCACTTGTCCATTTGGCCTTGGCATTATCCGCATTTTCCAATTGGGAAATGGCAGCCAAAAAGGAGACATTCAAGATAATAAAGATTACTTAGAGACCTTTGCATTTCCAGGTGCCTTGCCTGACTCTCCAACCCCACTTTGCTGGCTTGCACAACATCTCATAAAAACTTAGATGAGTCCATTTTAAAGTCAGTCATGTGCTGGAAACTCAAGCAGAGCTTATGCACACATCACTGAAAAGGATATTGTTCATGTGTATATATAGAGCATTGGGCTTGATCCATCTGATGCACACGATTTTGTGTCTTAAAAATGTCACAAGCCTGAAGGGTGCTTTTGTCCACCTACAGCCATCAACATTGCTTTGTTTTTCCTCTCTATTTTCTGAAATAAAAACTTCAGCAGAGCATTTTTGTTCAGGGATTAATTTGATTTTTGACTGACTTCACAACCTTCCCAGATTAACCCCGTGGACTGTCAGGCCTCTGAGCTGACTTTTCATTCCAAGTCAATGTTTTCTAAATAATTATTTACCCATGAACAGGTCATTGAGGACCTCCAGCAATATTTCCTCCCCCGCTTCCATATTCAGAATCATTACTCAAAAGGGCAATCTGCCTCAGGTTTCCAAACTACTCACCGATTCATTTTTTCTTTAGTACTTAGGCATAATGTGGTTTAATGTGCAGAACCAAAGCTGGAGAAAGTCTGTCCAGCTCTTCAGAGGAAACAAACTAACTGAATAGAATCAGCGAGAACAAAATGCACAGGAAAGCTGAGTGTGTCAAGTTCCTGAGCTGTTTTGACTAACAGGGGCCCAGGCGACAGTAAATAGCAGCTCTGGGAAGCAAACAGCACTACCATACCATTTCATCTTCCTAGATATCAGTCTTCTTGCCAGGGATTATTCTAGGCCTGAAACTGAGTGAGCTGGAGGGAAGGGAAAGGATCATGGAGGTGAGTCCACAGCAAGGAGGAGTGCTGTCAAAGAGGTTGAGTTGCACAATATTTCAGAGTGAAGAAATGCACTACTCCATATGGTTTCTGCTGGACTGAACTCTACCTCCATTTGGACCTCTCCTGAGTCAGAACACCAAGAAAGCTTAAGTGCTACCAAAACTGCCTCAGCTCTATCAACTCCAACTCCCTCACCACTTCCTTTGCAGCTTCACGTAAATTATAAATAGCTCTGGATGACAAATCTGACCTTCACCTAGGCTGAGCTCAGTTTGTAGATGGCCAAGTTTCTGCTCCTTCAAAACTGGTTACCTGGACATGACAGTGGGCTGTATGTCAGGTGCAAGGGACAATAATTGGAACTGACACAACTGCAAGCGAACAGGTAGCAGAGCCAGGACCTGAGTTCACGATTCTGCTCCCATCGTTCTGATGAGACTGTGCAGAGCAGGACGTGCTCAGGGCTTACATAAATTTTGACAATAAGAAACGTTAAACAAATACAGCCTGAAACAGCTAAGTTACAGCTACAGATGATTAAGGTTAGAAGTCAGATCCAAAAAGAAATAGGGCATAAACTGTAAAATGGGACACTGAAAGCCTCTGTGGGAAGTGGTGTTTTTTTTCTGTGCCTAATTGCAAACAAGATAAACCAACACAGATCAAACTAAATAGCCCCTCCCCACAATTCTCAGCATCTTTGAGCAGTAGAACACCCACCAGTTTGAGGCTGAACAAAAAAAAAATAATAAATGCTTTGAGAGAAGCAATGCAACTGAGGGAATAGGCCAATACACACACTCTGGGAGAGGAAACGCTCTATTTAACATCCATTACTTGCTTTTACACCATCTAAGACACCAGAACACCATCTGGGCCTCCTCTCTGCATCTCAGTAACGAGAAGTTTGTAGTCAGCAGAGCACCCCATTGCTGAGCGAGGTGGTCATCAAGAAGACAAAGTTAAGGTCTTCACAATAGTGAATGGTGGGAAGACAAGACATACATCAAAACAAGAGAAGCTCAGACTGGCTACAAGGATATTGTGGGTTTTCCCCCCTGAGGACACTCAGGGTTGCCCAGAGGTTGTTCAGCATCCTTGGAGGTTTTCAAGGCTCACCTGGATAAAGGCCCAAGAACCTGGTCTCATCTCATAGCTGAGCCTGCTCAGCTGCTCATATACGCTGCTGTACATACTACATACAATATGGTGTTTGGCTACAGTGACCTGTAAGAAGAAAGAATACATGCACATAGGAAATTAAGATTCATCTCCTGTGGCTGGAGCTATTCAAACATACAAGGTTCCATCAGAGTCTTCCAGCTCAGCGCCATATTCCCTTGCATTTCTGGGGGATGAGAACATAAGGAAATACCATTCCTTTTACAGCTAAATCGTGCTATTACTCCAACTACTTCTGAGATATTGGTACTGTTTGTTCTCCTAGCAGCAACTTTGAGGAACTTGAACAGTCACATATTGCTCAGAGAAAATACAGAAGAAAAACAAGCTGAAATTTCAGTGGAGACCCTAATTAAGAACACGGAAAGTGAAGTACATTTTTCTCAAGTCCAGAATGTCCAGCCTGTATAACACAGCAAGAATTTCTAAACCTTCTCAAGTAATGTCATTGATGCCAGATATTTAGTGCAATGATTTCAGCAGTGAATGTCAAACCTCTCTCAAATATTTGCATGCTTCTTAGCTCCTAAACTGACAAGCTTTAATTTAAGCAGATATAAGTGAAATCTGCCACAGCACATGTTGGTTAAGATATTTAAATGATACAGGCCACAATGAGAAAGACACAGAGCACATACAATCCTCATTAGAATCAGTGTGGCAGGGGCTCTTCTCATTACAGTTACTTAAACAATAAATTAATTAAAAACTCCTCAAAAAGCCCAAGCCCCAAACTATTCAAGATGTGTGGGAAAAATGCCACACTCTTGCAATCTGCTCTTTATGGAAAAAATGGCAGTCCTTTCTTTTAATCTTTATTTCTCTTTTCCCTACAGAACCCGTATGGAGTGTAAAATACATAACTAAGCAAATGAGGCCATGGAAAGTGTGAGGATATTAATTCCTGCATCATACTCTGGATAAGCTCATGTCAATAGACCCCAGCAGTGTAGGCAGTGGCAATTTAGCTAGGGGCCTCATCAAGTTGCTAAAAGAATTCCCCAGTCTCTCTGACATGAGTCCTTACTATACCATACCCTAGCTCTTGTGTTTTGCTCATGCTTTAGAGACACAGTAAGCTTCATAGGACAGACACTGTGACCTTCTAATTTTACTTTTCTCAGGAAAGAACTACATGTTAGCCTGTATCTATCTACCATCTCTCCCTATACCAAAGCCTTTTGAACCCATCAGCATATTTCAAGTCAACCTGCTAGAGGACTAAGAGATAGAAGATGAAATTCCACAAATATTGAGAAAATAAGAAGGCAGTCCAGGAAATAATTGTAGTGCTCTTAACAAAGACGTCACAGTTCGAGGTAGAGCAGAACCAATTTTCTTTTCAGTAATTTTCACACCTCTAATTACAACTCTTTTATTGTATTTATTAGTCACCAGAGAATCCCCAGAGGCAAGCACTGTGAGGAGTCTCCCAACCACGGCCAAACCTCGAAACCTCATACCTTAGACACAGGACAATTCAGTTGCAAGATTCAAAGCCATAGAAAACCAAGCCATCCATTAATTCCAGATATTGGACCCTAACTCCAGACCTTCATCTGGATAGAATGGTTATCTCTATCCATCAGTTCAAGTCCATTGAAGACAAAGGACACCTGGAGTTAGGTGCCAACAGTACCATGCAGATAGAGTGGAGGGGCCTGACAGCACATAAGTGATCTTCTGTCCTTCCCCTAACCACTGGATCCTCCATAAGAGCACTTACTGAGGCAGCTTTAATTCTTCTGCCAAGCATGTCCAGCAACATAACTGTCTTGTCTATGTTAGGCAAACATCTTGGAGTCTTCATACTCCAGAAGCCATTTAGGACTTATGAGCTAAGTCCTCTGGTGCTGATTTTCACTTAGCACAGGGCTGGCGGAGAGTGGATAATCCTGTTGAATTTCTCCTTTTACACAACCAGCAACAGCTCAGTTCCTAGGGTTGAGCGAGACTGCACAGGTGGGACTCTCTTCTTTGGACATGGTCACTTTCTGCCCAAGATGCCTACATCCTAGGTAGCTTTCAGAAACGTTCCCCTGATCTGAAGCAGAAGGAAATGGAATTGGCAGATAATCACAGAATCCTAGAATTCATGACCAGAATCATGATGATAATGATTAACTACAGATACCCTGTTAATGACTTGCTGAGATGATCAGCCAATAAATTCGCATCCAAAGATAAATACCTAAGAAAATTTAACATATCTGGAATGTGACAATCTCTCTCTACTGACTGAAGAGGCAGCCTAGACCATTAAACCTCTATCTCTTACACAGGTATCTTGGCACTCTGTCCTTCAGACATCTAAATATCCAACTCATTTCTGAAATCCTTTGAACTTGAAACAGTTTTATTTTTAATAAACAATACAGACAAACTTCTCAGATTCAGTCGGAATACCTTTCAGACTCTGTAAATAACATTCACATCTCTGCATTATAAATTTAGTGCAGAATTTCCAGTCTTACTTTTCAGATGCCACATCCTTTTAGTAGAAAGCTTTTAGGTAATAGAATCTTTCTTGCATAATGTATTCATAAATTTCCTTCAGTGTTAGAGGTGCAGTTCAAAGATAATTTCAACCCTGCTGATTAGTTTCTTAATTAAATTATTGTGTTTAAAAAAGGATAAATAAATACCGGTCACAGTTTAAAAGGAAGTAAAAGTGGGTCACAGAACTTGAAAAGTCTGCCCGATGAAATAAAAGCAATAAAAGGTCGCATTTTTCTCTCTGGAGCAGTGCGTTCGCGAATGGCTAGTGTGATTTGCCTCCTTCCCAAGAGGTGGACTGGAAATGTCAGGCTGAGCTTTTATGAAAGAAGAGGTCAATCAAGGGTGTTTTGTAAGGTGGGGAATGAGATTCACAGCAACATAACCACTTGGCCAGTTCATCATTACACACTACATATGTCCTAAATTAGGAGAGCATGAAGCGGGTGGATACTTTACAATGTTTCCCAAAAAGCATATTGGGTGAGTTGTTCTTGTTCCAGTTCTTTGAGACTCAACACCACATCTCCCAGGAATCTGTAAATCATCAGCAGGTGATATTTGTTGGCTGTCATACCACAGACAGTCAGAACTGGTTACAACTTTTACCAGGCGTTTTCTGCTCATGTTATTAAAGTTCTCTTTTCCAGGAAGCTGCAAAGAGATCACAAACAAACAAGTGAAGTAACACACCACAAAACAAAATTCCAGAGATAACAGACATGCTGATAATATAGTCTTTGACATTTATTTGGGAACACTATTGAGTTACCAGTCTAGCAAATGTGTCTGCTCTCTCTCTCTATTCACCTATGGAGCCCCTGTCAGTGCAGTACCTGAACACCCCTAGAAACACCAGTGAATTTATCCTCATAGCAGCCCTTTGAGGTAGCAAAATACAGAGATTAACAGACTAGTCTGAGGTCAGATGGGAAATATGTGGCAGAGAAAGGCCCCAGAATTCTGATTCCTGATAGCCATATTGGAAACACCTAGATGGGTACATAACATCTATATATATATCTTGTACGTAAAAGGTTGTTACCAATCGTTTCTGTGACCTCTGAGGAGGGAACAAGATTTTCATCAAAGCCAACTGTGTTGGACATCAGGGAAATCTTATAACTGCAGAGAAATGAGGCACTGGGACGAGATATTCAACAGCAATGCTGCAGCACGTACTCCATCTATATTTTCTTTACTGGGCTGATAAATTAATTTTCAAAAATGGGTCTTTTGAAAGACTGAACTGGCCTGTGGTGTTCTACACTGTGGACATGACAGCCTAAGAAACTACCTAGTTTGTTGCACTATCTTTAGCATTCAGTGCATATCAGAACTCGAGTGGTAGACAAGTAATGCTGACATTTATTATCACAACAGTAAAATAGAGACTCATCTAATTCTGCCTCATCAAGCTGTTAAAACAAATCAAGCAGCCACAAAGGACCAGGGACAGGCTCTCTCAACTGCTGACCCACAGTAAATGAAGTGTGAAGGAACATCTCTGTATATAGAGATTAAGGCTTCAGCATGGGCTATAGGTAGTATGTAAGGTGTGCTGAAAATTAAAGCAGCTCTGAGGAATTCTCTCAGCAGCAAATCACCCACAGGATGGAAAAACAAATGAAACTGCCACATCTGCATGGAAGATGAGATCTGTTATGGGTCCAGCCCAGCTTCCTTTTGGATTCAACACAGCTCTTCCACCTGACTTCAGGAGCTTGGACTTGCCTTTCCCCTTACAAAAAGTGGCCCAAACTTCATACTTTATAAGGGGCTGAATTCCTAGGGAATGTCAAGAAGTTTAGCACCCTCCAATGGAGTCTCTTGTTACAGCACACTTGCATGGGATTTCTGAACATCTGGAAGCCTAGACACTCAAAGTCATGGATAAATACCAACGGCACATATGAAACAAGTCAGATGCAGCTACAGTGCACACAACTTACTGTACATGCACCGAGCAACTCACAATGCAGAAGTGCTAAAGTGCATCACATTTCTGCACTGTCTTCCAGTCAAAAACATCTCTGTGCTTGTATTCTTGACTCACGTGACCCAGCCACAATTTTGCAATGCATCTTCCTCCCCTTCCTTGTTTGGATGAAGTTTGCCTCTGCCCTGTTTATAGAGATAAAATAGTAACAGTCAAACAGTTGACATAAAGCATGTGTTCTGAATTATTTATGTCTTTTCTGGTGCATTGTTTTCAGTATTTTTTGGTTAGTTTTTTTTTCTGTTTTTAACTGGAACGGGGCTGGGGGCAGGGGGGAGGGAAGAACAGAAATGCCAAACATACCTGCTTAGCTATGCAGCAGAAATGGACTTGAGGATCCAGTAAAAATACAGTCCAACGCAAAACTATGGTTAGCAATTTTTGGAGAAAATACATTTCACATCATGTATGGGCACGTGAGTGGATTAAGCAAACACCACCATACGCTGCAGGTCAAAAAAAAAAAAAAAAGTATGTGCGTGTGTAGAGATGCAGATATCTATCTTGCTCTGCCATTTCTAACAGCATGCAAAACTACAGTTCATAGCAGGAGCTGGCACTGAGGAGCCAACATGTGTGTGTGAATATGGCCCAGCAGAGATGGATACATTTGTTCTTGTACTGCATCAGGGGTGGAATATGCAGTTCATTTCTTCTCTTTTTGGCTCATTTGGGGAAGACTCAGTACACTAAGCCACAGCAGTTTACCACCTGACAGGGCTTTCCTGGCCCAAGCCACAAAATCCTCTGGGTAGCCAAACTGCAGGTATATGGTACCTGAGAGTGCCCACAGCCCAGCTCACCACACTATAGAGGATCACAACTGAGGTTACACGATCTTCACGATTCCCTAGGAAGAAATCTAAATGGAAAGCTTTTCAGAGCTACAAGCATCCCTTTTCTGTTCATGGGAGAGACCATTTATCTGTGGTCATGGTAAGCTGCATTTATCAGAAGATTATGTTCAGCTGTTCCCTTTCCAAACCTTTTGATACAAGTGCTGGTAGATGTTCAATAGACTGTCAAGGATAAAACATATACAAGGCAATCTTGGAAAGACATCAAGCAGAGAGGAACCTGGATCACAACAATGAGATATCACGCATGGATAAAGATCTAGTCTTACCTAGGGTCTGAGGTTTCTTTGGCCCCTTTCTGTCCACAACGCCAATGCTTATAAAACTCTACATTTTTCAACAAGCAACTTCTGTGACACTGGCCATTGAGGAATTCACTCTGGTTTTGGTAAATGCTGGGAAAATTTGCTGTTTTGGCATGGAGTTATTACTTTTGCCTCTGGGAAGCAAAGAAAGTAAAAATAGATCAGTAACTACAGCTTGAGAGAGATTTACATAGCCCATGTAAATGAAAATTTTGGCCAGACTTCTTTTATTTCCAACTGTTTCATCTTCATACTATCTTTTCAGCTCTATGTTATAGATGGTTCTTATCACAGAAATCAGACTCAAATCCAAGGCTAGAATGTGGAATAACCTCCACCTCAGTCAGGCCCTTTTAACCCCATGACTGCCTGTTAGAGGTCTTAAACCCTGGATCCAAGCTGCCCTCTTTTAAAAAAATAAATAAATATCTTTCTAAAATTGCTGCCCATACAGCATTCCTTAGCTTCAATTTAGCCTTGCACCCTGTAGACCATCCCACAGTCACTTCAAGAGAACTTGTCCTATTGCTCCATACTTTCTGCCTCCTGAAGTTAGTATGTGATGTTCAGGAAAAAAACCAAGCACTGGTTTTCTAGTGTGGCATGACCTTACAAGTCCCTTGCAAGCCCGTCTACCCCCCAACTTTCCCTCTGCAAGGCCAGAGCCTGTTGCTACAGACTTTTGGTACTGAAGGCTGGAGTCAACCTTCAGAATGCTGAGAGGGACACAAAGAACACAGCAGCCTTCTGCTCACACAAGTGCTAAAGGGGAGGCTACCGGCATCTCTGTCCGTACCTTGATAAACGCTGCTGTGCAGGTATTGGAACAAGTTGCAGATCTCCCCTTCGCTCCCATGATGAGCAGACCCAAACAACTGACTCAAAATCTCCATGCTCTGAGATCCCTTTCCTGTTTTAACAATTTCAAAATCTGGTAGCTCGGAAACTCCCAGGGCTCAAAACAAATTACTTTAAGTCCCAGCAGAAAACAGATTCTTCCGTTTCAATAACATACAGTTTGTTTAGAGAGCTGGCAATTCAGAGGAGACTGAACCATGGTTCTTGCCAAGCCTGGGCCTCACACGACTCTGACTGGGGCAATGAGGAAGGATTTATTTTTTCCCACAGTGGTGGAATTAAGACATCATTCACGTAGATATGTTTCCCCACATTTTAAATGATGGCTGTTAAATGATGTCCCCCACATTTCAGGAAGCTGAGAGCACCTCTTTGTCTAGTCACCTGCTTTGGAAATCTCTGATCAGGCCAGCTATTTTTTGGTTTTGGATACCCCTGCTGGCCTTTAAAACACAAAACAAAGTTCTCCCAAGGTTATGTAAAGGAGAACTCTCAATAAAACATGTTAGATGGAAAAACATTTCTTCTCCTTCAGTTGATACCTCACTGGTTTCATCCATCCTCACACATAAGCTCCACACTTGTAACAGTTCATTATTGCTTCAGAGACCTTCTCCTCTGCCTGCTGGAGGCTTATGCTAAATACTGGTATAGCCAGAGTCCCATCCAGCCATCAATGCCTTTAAACACTTTGCTGACTTGCAGGGAAAGGGGATTATTCCTCTTCATCCTCAGCCCGGAAAACACTATCCTTGTTAGTCACACAAGTCCAACACCATATGATGTCTCAGGTCTTCCTTATAGCCAGTGGTTGCCGTTGCAGCCCTACAGGAAGAAAACATAGTCCCTTTGCCCCCAGGGAAAAATGCCAGCACCACAGGGAGCCTACCTTCCCAACCTACTCAAGAGTTAGCACAGCAAGCAGCAAGAGCCAAAATCTTTCTACAGAGCCCTAGAGCCAGGACTGCCACTAGGATTTAACAGCGTACAACACAGGTAGATGTGGCCAAAGAGATCTAACTACTGCCAAGCTGGTTGCATTTTGGGTACAACTGGGTCTCAATCTGGCCAGTGTTTTGAGGTGATCTTCTCACACCTTTTACCCTAATGTGAGCAGCCCAAGCATGCCAAAGGGGTGAGGATCTGCACAGATGTGAATCCAGGCTACTCGAAACAGAGAACACAGATGTTAAAACACAAAATAGCCCAGTTCCTTCCACTCCTTCCCCATTGCACCTTCCTGGCTGCTGTGTTCACACACTAGGGAGCTCACAGTCCAGTTTTTAGTACTCTCTGCTCAGCTCAGCTCCAGGCACTGCACTGTTCCTACTGGCTCCCAGGAGATCTTCTATGAGGGCCACATGGGGCTGCCATGGCCCAGTCCTGTGCCCAGGAGTTTCCCCATGAGCTATGCTCCATGTCTGGGGGTGCGTGTGTCAGTGAGATTGGGATGCCCCACACAGCCCTTGGTAAAAACTCTTCTGCCCTCCCCATGGCCTTCTGAGAAGTGGCAGTTTTCCCCTCTCTTCAAAACTAGTGCAGGCAGAATAAAACAGCCTCCCTCTGTGCTGCTCACCCACAGCTTTTATAACAAAACAGAACACGCACTAGCTGCAAGTGAACAAAATAAAGTAGCTACCTCCCTTCACAGCAAATTACACAGCTTTCCCTGGCACATTTTTCCACTCTAAAACCATCCCAAGAATGAAAGCAGTAAGCGTGCACCATTAGGAGGCTGGGGACAAGTACCGGAACAAGTTCCACCATAAATCACTTGTGTAGCCACAGATACAAAATGCAGTGGTGAGGACACAGAAAAGCCCATGAGGAAATCAACCATTTTGTCATCGGAGCAGGGCTTGAATATTGTGCAGTAAATAAGGCTAGGGGCCACACACTGAGCAGTAAGGAAAAAACCAAATATTAGGTTGCTGCTCAGTAATTGAGCACAGCCCATTCTGTGCACGAAATAAGGCAGGGATGAAAGAGGGGGAAAATAACAGAAGCATATTTAATTAAAGGCTACAGCAGAAAAACATTCACAAGGGAACTAACCGAAGATACCAGGGGTAACCAGAGTTCTGGTATTCACTGACTTGGAAATGTCATGCACACATGTGTACAAGTACATGTGTGTATGCATGCTGTGCACATCTGATTACCCCTCATACAGGTAATCCACACAAAATCAGTGGCAGAGTCCCTTGAGAGGCTTCTACAGAGAAGGGAACTGAGGCTGGAGGAACAAGTGCCAGAGCTCCAGCAGGAAGAAGCTATATGTGGAATGTCAGAGTAAATGTTTCCTTATACTGCTCATGTGCATAAATAATTCCTGCTACTGCAGAATTTAGGTGAGTAAGGGGGCAATTACAGTTGCAGATTACCTGCCAGAAAGCAGCAGCCATGCCTTTGTAGCTCTCAAGGCATCCTTTAACTAATTTCATTTTTAATGTGTATGCTTCAGTCTGAGCAATGGCTGGAGTAGAAATTCATGAAACCTAACTTCTAGTGATAATCTTTAGTGTGAAACTAGGTACCCACTCATCATTTATACTTTTAGAAAAACCTCCTCCAGAACGCTGTTTGCCTGTAGATCATGCAGCTTGGCTGGCTTTGACAAAAAGCCACAGTTGTTCCAATTTCTGGGACAGGCTAGAGAGAGTGTGAGCTTAGTTATTCTTCCCCACGGCAAGGCCTGGGTGGAGCTGGAGGAAATGAGAGCAGGCAATGAATGGGAAGTGGAGGTAGCCCAGGGAGGAGAGGTAGTGGCAGCAAGTACTGAAGTAGCATCTGGGATGAGAGGGGAAGCGGCTGGTTTGGGGGAAGAAGAGAAAATAGAGAGGTAATGCTGTTCTCTGTAGTCACTTTACTGCGAATTACAAAAAGGAGCAGAGATGAGGGAACCAGCTTGGCCATTTACTTTGAGCACCAGCCACCTCTCTTCCAAGACTCACCAAAGCTGCCAGAAATTTTCCCAATGGTTTGGGCCTAGGGAGGCCAGAAAGCCAATTGCTAATCTCTAACACATGCGCGGTCTCAGCAGTTGCAATGGGGTGAGGCACGGGGTTTTTAATTTCTGCTTTACATCCTTCCCGCTAACGCCCAGCATGCCTCTCCCATCACCGCTCGGCTCTGCTGCCTCCACTCCTACCATTTTCCGCCTTCTGTTTCCAAAAGTCAGCCACAGGGCTGGGGAAGGTGGTGTAGCGCCATGAGGGAGCAAAACCCAAACACAGCCACTTGAAGCAAATATTATTTCTCAGCTGAAAGACTTAAATTTTTTTTCCCCCTGGTTTATTTTTAGAACAATGGTAAAACACACAAGTCCTGGAGGCCTCAAGCACTTTCCTGCTGTGCTAGTGACTTAATTTATTTCTTTAATTTGTTAAAACCTCACCAAAAAAAATGTTATTCTTTGGAGACTTCGCTAGCCCAAGTCTTGCATGTATTATTTGCTGCAAAAGATTAATGAGGTAGCAGAGGCAATTTTTAATGGATTCCCTTGATTTTCTCTCACTCTCCCTCACTTTTTTTCCCCCCAACTCACACGGCAGTCCAGGTCCATGAATCTGCTCAGTGCTCTCCGCAGACAGGGTACAGGGTGCGGGAAGAAAGTAGTGAAACCAAAAAGCCTCTCCCGCAACTCCTCCTCCCCTCCTCTTTCACCACCAGGAAACACCACATTAACCACCAACCTCTTGCAGATTTAATGCCTCCACAGCCCTGCCTTGTCCTGTGCTCTGAGGGAGCCGAACACCCTGAATTTACAGGAAGGCTGCGCTGTGTGACAACAGCTAATCCTACGCATAGTTGGGAGGTGCTGTCAGCCAGCCGGGTGATGCGCTGAGGCCCTTCTCTTGGCTGGGTTAGAAATCTGCTGACACTCCCCGGGACTCTTGGGGAGCGTTTCTGGAGCTCAGCCGCAGAAACCTTCCCATTGACCTGCTCCTCTTACGGGAACTGAGCACTGCCTGGAGCGCAGCAGCAGCACAGGCTTCAGTGGTGATGGCTAACAATCAGATCTGTTTCTCTTTTCTCACCCAGAAAAACCCAGCTATTTGTCAAGACGACGTGCTATGCTTGGAGGTGTCTAAATCCTTTCTCCTCTCTTGGCCCACATGCAGCCTCTATTCCAGCACAGCTCTGCAGGGGAGATTTTGCCCAGCAGGAGATGAAATGGAGAGAAAGATGAGGAAAACAAAAAGTGAGGGAGCACAGGGAGAGTGGGTTAAGATGCTGGGATCAGGGCAGAGAGAGAGGTGGGAAGTTCCTCGTGATAGCTTTAGAGACAGGGAAGGTTGGTGATGGGGTAAGGGTATGTGAAAGGGGAAAAAAAAAAAATCACAAGTCCCTGCTGCAGAAGTGAGAAAACGGGAGGTGTAAGTCTCTTGAACAGCAGCCAACAGAGGCCTCTGCTCTTTCTCCACATGCAAAGCTGATTTCTTAACCTGAATGAACCAAAGAGAAACTGCAAGCAGCCACTCTTCTAGCTTGCCTCCCCGCCTTTGAGGAAGTCTGCTCATCGCTTTAGGGCTGGAGACTCCTATTTGCAGAAGGACTGAACTATGACAGCTCCTCAGCATGACTGAGACGAGGCCACTCAACACATCACAGCACTTAAACCACTTGGAACAGTTTGGAAATCTGTCCACACTGAAACACCAGAGGGAATACACAATAGGAACTGAATCAGGGATGCTAACTGTGGTATGGTTTCATTCAGGTGGATCAACTGGTGGCTCAAGTGCCGTGTATGGTCTACAGGGGAAATCCACACAGCTCAGTACCATTTATAGCACAGCCTCAACCCTGATGCTGCCAGGACCATTGTCAAACACTTCTGAGGTCACCACTGGTATAGCACGGAACCTAATGCCCTGCATTTGTGCCTGCATCAGAGTGTGTTTGCCACAATCAGCCAGATTTCTGCAGGTGCTTGCATGGTCTGTCCTGCACACTTAACTGCCCTGCTTTGTGTGTCAGTGCCACACAAACACAGAAGTTCTTTGAGAAACCTGGCCCCTAGAGCGTGCCATTCGAACAAACACATCAGTGTATTTTTCTCACCCTGCCTTTTTTCCCCCTCAAGCAGTAGACAACACCACACAGAAGCAGCAAAGCAGAGAAAGAGTGTAGGAACAAGGAAAGGATGTGAGAGCACCTGTCTGGAACAGCCAGCTCAAAGGCAATGACACACAATCAATAACTGAAAGAATAAATAAATGAACACTGAAAGACAAGGCTGTCATCCTCTGTCATAAACTATGTCATAAATGCCATAAATTGCAAATGCCAGAAACGTCATAAACTACAACAGAGACATGCCAATAGTTTGAGGACCCCACGATGGAATTTTTACTGCACCATATTTGATAACTTCACTTGCTATCTGGTGGGCCCAACTTCCTGATCTATATCAGTCTCTATCCCTCCATTCGCTGAGAAACTCAGTCTCCACTGTGTATTCAAGTCACCAGCTGCCAATCCCCAGAGGCAATTATGGTCACTCCAGAACACAGGAAACAGAGGGCTTCATGCAACATTCTTAATGCTGAGATCCAAAGGAATCTCTGGTCCAGACAAAGAAGCAAATTCACCTGAGAGGAAAAGTCCCCTTGCATACTTACCAAGTATCAGAAGCAAAACTTCTGCCCATGCTGAACTGTGCTATCAGACAAGGCAGTGTAGAGCTCCTTCAGGCACTTCTAGATGAGTTGCAAACACAGTCTTATCCCCTCTAGGCTACCCTGAAAAAAGTATAAACAGTTACTTCTACCAACAGAAGCTTAAAATGCGCAGAGGTATCCCTAACGCCTTCAAATGTTACTGACCAGATTCCCCAATATATACTTTGGTCAAAAACTCATCGGGACTCTTCTGTGTTTTCTTTGGTTGTTTTTGTTTTTGAATGGGATGACACATGACCAATGATAACACACAGGTATAATAATGGTAGTTAAAAAATCCCATACACAGCAAAGATTCCTGTACACGTTCATTTAAAGTTGGCCTGAAGCAAACCAAATAGACAAACAATTAGAGATCTGAAGGCATGCCAAGAAATATTCGTGCAGCATATAGGCCCAAGAGAAAATATAATGAAGATTAAGAATATTATTAACACAATATGGAGGTAATAGTATTTGATGGATATTATATATAAAGTACCGCTGTGATCCTGTCAAACCCCAGAAAAAGACTGGACTGACATTTTCCCAGTTACCTACAGCTGTCAGATCTGTAGCCCTACAGTACCTGTAAGTTTCTGAAATTTAAATTGCTAAGCCATCTTCCTTTGTTTTGTTACACAGTAATTAGATCTGCCTCATTGACTCAGTTCATGACAAATGTTTCTGCTTTACTCACACCCCAAGACAACTTCTGTCACCCCTTAATATTTTTTTTTCCACAAAAAGGCTTTCTCCCCCCAAACCTTGTAAGTTTTATGTTCCCATTACAAACTTTGGCACACAAAGCAGGTGGTATCAGAAGCGCAAATGCTTTCATATTCTTTGCCTTGTTATAAACTGCTATACGGTTTTGTTCATTTTAAGTACCCAGGCTTTTGATATCCTGGCCAGTCCATTCCATGCTCACAAGTTAATAAGACTACAGGCATGGAGATACACAAGAAAGGCCACCCAATTAAAGGGAGAAAATGAAGATCAAAACAGGCTACTGTGCTGTCATATGGTCAGGTACAGAACTGTACCTGCTGCAATCACTGATAACAGGCTAGTTAACATATTACCTGTCACTTTGCTGTGACCTTCACACCAGTCACCCAGCTCTAGCCTTATGAGAGCTGACGATGCTTTAAGTCAAAAAGGCTTCGATTAAAAATATTAGTAAGCCTGGAAATTCTCAGACAGCTTCACTGAAAACAAGAGTAACAACTTTGAAATTACACATCCTGTGGAAAGGACTCTGCATGATTTGATAACAGACATGGGTTATTTTCTTTGCCAGTAAACCAGAAGGAACTGAGCACTGAAAGTCCATGTTTACTTTAGGGGTGGGAAACTATCCTGTATTGTCTTTAAGCATGGGGTTACCCAGTGTCTGGACCAATCCTTGGAGCTGCTCAGGCACAAACTGCTCCACACAACATATACTGTTCTCCTGATTGTGCATCCAGAAAATACAACATAAGCAGAAGGTCTCGAGCAGGACTCTAAAATATGCCATCAGCATCCCAAAATGGACATAAGCCTCCTTGTTCTAGGGATTTATGTCATGGAGTGAGTGCTTCAATATTCAGAGTTCCCATTCCTTCACACACTGAGTGTGAAGTGAAGGCAGCCAACTCATTGTTAAGCACAGACATAGGACCTTCATTGAAACACCACAATGAAGATTGTCTATATTTCAAAGAGAGCTCACACTTGAAAATTGCTAGGAAAAATGGGATGCAAATCATATTTTCAAAAATAAAACCAAAATAAAAATACCTCAATTTATTTTCCCTTAGAATATTAAAAGTAGGATTGCCTCTTCCTGCAAATGGAGGGAGCTGAGAAGGACTCACCATACATCATAGCAAATAAAGCTCTTTTTAAAAAACCAAAACATGTAACAAATTATTTGTTGATGTGTTCTACCCCTTTTTTACCAAAATTCCTGTGAGTTCAGTTGCCATCAGAGCACTGAGTGAAGGATAAGAGTCTAAAAGGCTAATAGTCCACCAGTGCCACTAGGCATCCCAGTTTGCAAATGCCAGTTTACCTTCTGGTGAACTTGGTATTTTACATGATGAGCTGGAAGGAGTCCACCTTAAATAAGATAGCTAGGAAAATCCAAATAACTGTAAGGAGAGTATAGGTATGATTTTTGTTACCTAACACATCAAATAGTTTCACAACTGGTCTCTCAAAAACAAAGGAGAAAAAAAACCCATCAAAATGCTGAATTTGGCTTCCACAATGCATAGAACAGCTGGAGCATTTCTGCATGACTTAGTTTAATGCAGCAAGATTGGAATTTTTAAGTTCCCAAGGAAAGGAGAAAAAAAAAAAAAACGCAGCAAAGTCGCTGTTCACTTTCTGCTGTCTGTACCAGGTACCACCTGGATCCAACTATTTGCCACTTAAGATCCAACTACTCAAAAATCTACATAATTAATTAGTATCAAACCAAAGGTCTGCAAAACATCTGTATTCCAGGAGTGATCTTTTGATGAGAGTAGACCATTCCTTGACTCCCCAAGTCCTACAGCTCAGACTTAACTGCTTGAAAAAAAAACTATTTCCCATGAGAAGCCTCTTATCAGCTCCAAGCCCCACCAGCCTGGCAGCAAAGTGCAGATAAGATATAAATGAACCCATGAAAAAGGAAGAGATTTCTTAGGCATTATTGTAGGTTCAGCAGGTTTCACTCATTTGCCTGTTCTGGGGACATCCAGACTCCTTGTTCTATTTCTTCTTCTGATACCTTCCTGAAACCTACAACACAGCAAACAGTGCATTAGGGAAGACAGGTTTTGTGCCACCACAATTAGCAGCAGTGGACATAGATCTCCTCCCAGCAAGGGACCCACACAGTTACAAGGCAACAGCTAGATGGACAATGATGCAGGAGCCACGTACCACATCAGCTAGAGCTCTTTACGGGGTCAGAGGAGCTACAGAACTGGCCCCAAATTTGCCCCCAGCTTCCATGCTTCTTCCTATGGAGTCCTCTGACAGACCCAGACATGGTTATGGACACACTGCTAATTGCTGGATGCTAATCTTTTGGACAGAAATCATACCACTGCTCACAGCCAGGCACTGGCACCCCTTCCTGATCTTGCAAGGCTGTTTCACCTAACAGCTCCCAACCTGACTTCCTGAAAGCAGCAGGGGACAGCTGCTGAAACCCCATCAATCCAGACAAAGTCAACATGACCTGTGGATGCGGTCCAGCTCTGCCAGGAAGGGCCTAACAGTGAGTGCGGCTGAGGAAATATTATTGCAGCCTGGAAGCTTTCTCATGTAGGGTTCTATTTTAGTGCACCATTTCTTGTTGCAGGAGCATACCCTGGGCATTTGGGGAGCTCCAGACTCAGATAATGCTTAGTTCTAGGTCACAGTGTTTTCCCTAACACAGGTTTCACCCTTCTGATTTTGGTCCGAATGCTTGTAAACCTTGCAGGATTATACACTATGTAATCACTTGCCATGGCCCAGAATATACAATGTGCCCACCAGAAAGCACAGTAAATAAAATAACAGTGTTTCTTGCCAGTCCAAACAAATATTTTTCTATTGCTAACAGAGCAAGACACTACTAACCCACAGAACCGCAGTGTTTTAGGACTTCATTTAATAGTAGCAAGAAAAAAGTCACACTGCTGTGAAGCAACAGAGAAATACACGTAACACAATGCTGTCATCAATACAGAAGCAGTGGTTATATACAAGGAAATGTTTATTTGATCTGTTTGCTAACACACAAATCAACTTTCTCTAAAACTATTTCCTAATACGCATTCCTAAGCAAGGACGCAATTTGGGGTGAGCTATTTGAGGTGATCACCGTATTTTTTCAGGCAAGACAGCAATTTAAGTAACCAACTATAGCTTTTCTGTCCACAGACTGCAGAGTTTGCACCAGGAAGAAGGCTGCAATAAAAATAAATTAACCTATTTTACTCGATCCATGTTAATTACCGTTGCTTGAAAAAAATAGAAAGAAACTCTGATTTAGCTAATAGGAAATCCTCAAGGACTTGGATAAAGAGTCGCGTGTATCCACTTGCCCTAACCTTTGTTTGGCCTTTTGGCTAAGGACAAGGGGCATATCAGTTCAGCATCTGATGTCTTCTCTCTGGGAAACTCAGTGAGTTAATAAGTCATTTCAAACTAGTATGATTTTGATGCATGGAATTAAAAAACAACTTGGCTTTCCTCAGACAGTACAGCTGGGTAAGTACAAAATTTCCCAGCACTGTTTAAGCCTGGGTGGGGTGGGAAAAAGAAAGAAGGGGAAAAAAAAGAAACAAATAAAGTTTATGAAGAACGGGGGGGAAAAAAAGAAGAGAAATTCTGCCCGAAATTCTGGAAATCTTTCCTTCCTGGTTTCACTTTTGGAGATCAAATGATGCAAAATGCTGATGACTTTGCTCAAACTAGGGCAGCTAGGGTCTGAGAATTCACAAAGCTCAGCTCATCTTTCAGATATTCATATATGCGAGTAGCTTAATTGACAGGTCTCATGTCTGCAGGACCAACGCTCCAGACAGACAGTTGCTTAAGGAAGAACTGACTCTTACACATACTTATGGCCCAAACCAATTATATCCAAGTCCTCACTGTAGATGTCGAATCACCTCTACAGTACAAGTAGAAAATAGCAGCACTGTAGAGGATGGGACTGTGCTCACAGCTGTGCCTGACCTTCAGGTAGCAGGATGGACTTCCAGTCTCAGGAAAAGTCCTTCTTACTGCCTGTTAACTCGGTCTTTTGTCCACCTGTAGCTGTATTTTCCAACCAAGTCTACATTTTTATTGCATTAAATCACCTATTTTTCATCTGAGCACCTGCCAAAGAAAAAAAAAGAAAAAAGAAAAGAAAAGCAGCACATGCTTTTCAAGCCCCAGAAAATCTACATAACACACAACATGACCCCACTCACAAAAACAAGCAGCACACAAACAAATTAAGTCAACAGAGGGTGTGTTGCAGAAGTCAAACCCACTTTCTGTGTCTTATTCATGAAATGACCGGGCTTCCCTCCTCTTCCTTTCACTATGGTTTCCTTAAGCTATAAGATTTCTCCACCTAGGGTTTTCAAAAGGCACAAATAGCACTTAATACGCACAGGAACAAATTCAGGACCATTCCTACACACAATATGTTTTGATGAATATTTGTTCTACATATTGATTTTACCAATATTAGTGACTCCCCTGACTTCCTTCCAGTGACCAAGCAAGAACAAATAATATTTTTAAGAGAAGTCTGAAGTTAGGGAATACATCATGCGGATGTATGCAAGCCAGTACCTCCCCCACAGACCCAAGATTAGCAGGCAGATCTTTCAGAACCAGCTTGCAGGAGGTGGCTCTGCAAACATGAAGGCTTTTTGAAGCAATGCACAGGTACAGGGATGATTTTCATGTCAAGAAAATAATGCCAACTCCATTAAAAAAAAAACAAAAAAAACAAACAAAACCAAAAAACAAAAAACCATCTTAGTGCAGCAGTTCACAGACCTGTGAAGACAGAAGAGAACGTTGGGATCCCACTCAATGCAAAACACAGAGCAGTAATTCCTTCATTAAGACCCTAACTTTTGACTAATCTCAAACGTGTCTTCCAGAATTAAAATCAACTTCAATTCAGAGACTTCAAGGCTGTGTCAACACTGCCTTGTGTAACACAGACCTGGGTGCTGACGACTAAAGCATGACTGTGCAACCATATTGCTAACAACCTGCTGCTCAGCTGCCTCCAAATCCCACGGGGCTTCTTGTCATGCAGTAGGAACTTTTCCAGGAAAGAACTTGGCCAACCTATCTGCCAGGGGACATTTCCTCAAGTTTGACTGGATGGGCATTGGCGTATTCAAGCAAGTACGGATGCATCTCAAGAACTGCCCTATCCTGAACCCAGTCTATTCATAGTGCAAGGATAAGTTTCTTTCCTACTACATTGTAAAGCTGATCTGAAAGTAGCATTCAGTCTGGACATGTGATGAACTGGAGAATGACTCTGAACTTGGAACCATGCTCAAAAGGCATAGTTCACATGCAAGAAAATCCACCATCACTCCTTTTGTCATGTTCCTACCATCTGAACCCCTCCCATCTAAAAGAAAATGCATTAAATCCTTCTTCACAGAGGGCGTAATTATGTAGGTGAAATAAATGATCTGTATAACACTGTTTCAAGGGAAGGGGTGCAATTATGCAATGCAGTCCTATTAAAACCAGCCATATAAACTGATCGCTGACGTAAGTTATCGCAGCATTTGGCCAACTTGCTCTAGCAAGTTTTTGCTTTGTACTTGACTCTGTGGCTGCCTTGCACCTCCCACTCCCCCTTCTTTACTGTCTTCATGTAAATCAAAAATCAATCAAACCTCATGTCATCAGTAATAAATCAATCAATTGGATCACTCGACTATAAAACAACGACCTTGTGGCTGCAAATTCAGAGTACATGTGAGCACACGGACAGCAAGCAAAAGAGAGAAATAACTATTTTTATAGTTGATGATCTTTAAGGTCTCTTCCAACCCTAACCATTCTATGTATGTATTTTCCATAGTTCACAGAGGGTCTTTTTTGTTCTGGCCACATCTAAGCTCACCAAAAGGGCTGTATCAATAGACATTCTCATTTCTTGCTTGCCAGTCACCCCCAAACAAATCAAAGCATTCCTATCCTCTTTCTGTGTTATTTTCTCAGACTGTGTGCTGTATTCATACCTTTTTTTCTGGAATACAAATGAGTACAAATGTCAGAGGCAGACCAGAAATGTTGGGGTGCATACAGTACAGTCTTGGTTTCTTCTAAAGATTGGACCATATCACCAATAATAAATATAAAACTATATATATAAGAAAATAATCACTCAACCTCCACCTACCTGCTTCCAAAGCAAGATAAGGAAATATCTCAAACTTTCTACAAAGCCTCATATTACCTTCCATTGAAGCAGGGAGGTCTGAGAATGCCTCGTATTGTTCCCCTAGCTGGGGCTGTACTCCTACTGAGCTTCTGCATTTGTTCAGAGCTTCTTGTTGCTGTTGTTGTTGTTATTATTGTAAAAGCGAAGCGTTACACAAGACAGAGAGCTTGACAGCTTTCCCACAATCCTCAGCATGTGGGAATAGCAAGTAACAAAGTGTTAACACCTGCCAACTGGTGGTTAGGTGTAAATGTCTCTGTTAACAACAAACACTGCTGCTAGCAGTCATCGGAGCAAAGCGGCAAATCTGTTCCCTTCTACAATGTGGAAAACACCAAACAATAACAAAACAAAACAAAAAAAAAAAAGGCACCTAATTGCTTGATTAAGATGTATCAGTGTTGGAAACTGCTGATCTAGAACACTGAATCTCTGACATTTACTTCACTCTTGATTAAACAGAATGTTTAAAACTAGCTATTGTGCAGGCAGAAGCCCAGAAGCACTGTGTACCATCCAGGGAATTGTGACAGCGAAACTTCTCGCAAAGAAACAAAATCAGAGCCACCTCCTCTCCGCTGTTTCATAAAAGCATCAGCTGCTGTGACCCTCTGGCTACTATGATGGGAAGAAGGAGCACTAAGGAAAGGTTAGGAGTCATGTAACTATTTGGTTTCCTTCTCCCACTGTGGAACTTCCAGGGAAACCTTGTGAAAATGTCCATCTCCTGCTCTGAAACACTGCTGAACGGGGAGGTCAGGCCTGTTTCTTTATGGAGAGATGGATTAGTTGTGTACTTTTAAAGATCATGTTTTCAGTTGGTGATTTCCTAGGCAGCTTCATGAGCCAGATGGCACTGATTTATTACTGATTTGCATGTGATTAATATCTGAGACCTGAGGCTAAAAGCTCACTTACTCTAGATTTGTCCTCAGTAGCCAGCTTGCTTGTCTTACTTCCCTTTCCCTGTGACAAAAAGGTATGGAGTAAGTAAACTACAAACTCAGGTAAACTACAGATCGCCAAATCAGAAGAAGGTAAACTCCATTAATCTACACTACCCACAAAAGCCCACTGCTGCCCAAATCTCCTTACTGTACACACAGAAACTCCAGCTCAGCTGGGGAGGGATATTAATCCTGGTTTCTATCAGCCTGTGTTTCTTCAGTAATTGCAATCAGCAAAACAAATTATCCCATTCTTGAGGGGTGGGGAGTATTTCACATTTATATCTTTTCTCTAAAGATACTATCTGAAATTCTTCAGACAACCATGATTGTATCTGATTAATAAGCTGGTGACCAGGACAACAGATAATTTCAACGCCTATCACTTTCCCACTCTAGGTCACAGGAGAAGAGGAAGATGAGTGGAAGATACAGGTCACTTCTTTTGGTGGCGCTACCAAATTATGCCAGCATTAATGAGGCATGAAACAAAGGCTTTCAGTAGTCAGCACCTTGAAACAGAGGACACATGTTCTCTGTAATTCCTGAAGCATCAAGTATTTGAAAGTTCTTCAAGTTGTAGAAGGTTAGTGGTAATAAATTGGCTTACAAAGACAAGCAGAGCTTTGTTCTGACTCTAAGCAACATCATTCACCAAACTGCTACAGTGAAGGTTCAAACAACATTCCGTTAAAGTTTCCTGCAAATGGTTCTATGGGTAGAAAATGGACAAACAATTGTTCAGCTGGCCAAAAGTGGCTTTCTCCACTAGGAATGGGTGAATCAGGTAATAAACTTGCCTGCCAGCATAAATATTAACCTATTTACTGAGCTAGATATTTCCAAACAGCTGTTGGAAAGTGGTTTTGCTTTAGGAGGTTTAGGATCACCTGCACCAGAACAGTATCAGAGGAAAAATTCCAAGTTTCAAGTGAATATTCAAGCCCCTCAGCAGCCAAATTTAGACTCTCAGTCACACGGTTTCTGTGACTCAGCCATTTGTTAGTCACCCTCTGCCCATTATATCTCAGGAAAGTTACAGATACCCATAATTAGAAAGGCAATCCCCCTCCTTCTCTCTCCTTTCTGCCTGCTGTCTAGAGATCATGTCCTCTCACTCCCTTACTTACCAGAAGCCACGTGCTATTTTTTCACTCCCATTCTCTTCCAAACTAGATTTATTTCCTTACAGTCTCACCCATTTTACACCCTTACAACAGTCTCTGTATCATACCCCTTGTGCAGAATGCTCCAGACTAACTAATGCACTTGCACTCCTCTTCAACCCTCCCTTTTCCAAACCCAGCAGCCCCACCTTGGTCCTCATCTGTCTCTCTTGCACAGTTTTATCAACAGTTGCCCTCTGGGTTCCCACAGAGCCCTATGCTCCCATTCAGTGCCATTCTTGCATGGTAGCATAACGTGAGAGAACTCGGTTGCTTCCATCTCAGCATATACTGGACTAGTTTCTCTACTTGCTGATCTGTAGCGCTGAGACTTCTGTCCTTCCCTCAAATCAATGTTGCTGCCCAACATGTTGTTTCCACTCTTGCATACTGTTCCCCCCATGCATCATTCTACCAGCTCTCCCTCCTTTGCTGCATCAAACAGCTTTCTTGTTTTTGCCTTCCAGCCCACTATCGTCTCTTCTTGCTGTTCAGACAATCAACTCCCACCATCCCTCTGCTAGTGATAACTATGTTAATCACAAGCAAGTCTGGTTTTCCCTGTACTCCATAACAGATTTTGCAGTTTTGCAGTTATTCCTTACTTTTCTTTTGGTATAGAACAGAGACCTCTGAACTAACAAATCCACAGGGACAACTGTCCTTACTCAGACTGAGACAGTGAAGCTCCTGTTCACTAGGTCAATCATCCAGAAGATGCTGGACTGAATTACTAATGTCTGATCTGGAACAGGAAAAGGGGAAGACTTGAGTGTGCCTTACTTAAATCTCAAGATTCATGCATTGAGTACTAGAAAGCATAAGACTGGGATGGACAGGTACACGCATACCCTTCTCACACCACACTTTGAATAAGAGGACAAGAATCTCTCTCACACAAAACCCATCCCTTTTAAAACTAATGAGTAATCTTTCTCTAAGAAAAAACATTTTTGTGGAGAATTTCTGAGCAGTACTAATCTCTCATCTCCTTCAATGCCACAAACATCCCACACTGGCAGATGTAATGCCACTGCCACCTTCCAAATTCTTCCTGACATAGCCTTTCTCTGGTGGTAGAAGACACGAGCTGTGTTATTGGTTCATTCTCCCCCTCTTTCCTCCCAAACACACTCCCACATCCCCCTGTATTTTTTCTGAGGATAACCTCTACTTCTTCAGGATGGGGCATAACATGACAGCCTCTTGCCCAGCAGCACCCCTGCCCCTTGGTGGGGTTGCTGCGTACTGCCAGTCGGACAAAGCAGCATTGCAGGCAGACCAGCACACACCAGAGCATTCCAGCTTAGATCCCATGCGTCTAGACTTTGTCCAAGGTGTTTCTTTTTCAGACAACCAGCTCCAAGGCAGAGGAAGAACCTTTCTCTTCGTTCAGACACCTTGTAGCGCCCCAAGACCACAATGATAGAACGCTCCAGAGACAGAAGAGCTAGAACTAAATGGAGAAAAATCATCATGACCTAGTGGTTAAAGCACAGAGCACGCAGTCTGGATTTCTCTGTTGTCTTTGACACAGCATTTCTGTAGCACTTTGGCAGGGGCGCAAAGTAGACTATCCAGTAGCAGTTCCCACCTCCCACAGACACACAAAAGCCTCTAAGAGTATTGTAATTAATTTACCTCAGCATCTTTAGAAGTCTCCTCCTCTTGTGTGTTCCAGCACTCTTTCTACAACACAGGGGTAAAGCTGTATCTACCACATAAGGTCCAGTTCCGTCCATCACTTTACCAGGTGCTGAGGATTCCAGCACAGTGGGATTACCCACTTTCCCTGCTGACACATGCTCATTCCTATGTTTACTTTTAACACTAACAGATTAACAATATTTTCTTCTCTAACCATATTAAAATGATGACTGAAAGCTGTATCTGCTTATTGTTTTCCCATTAAGTCAACAGCAGCCAACAGAGGAGCACTTACTATTGGTTATTTAGCTGGATAGGAGAAAACAACAATTGGTACAATATTAGCCCAAAGAGGGAGGAATATAGAGCTGCTGAAATGCACTACCTATGAAGAAATCATCAGCAGGAATGGGGCGTGCATCTGACTGCCTGCCCTGTTCATTGACCTCACTAAGGGCCTCAGTTCCCACATATTCAATAGAACTCAGCAGAGCTAGTGTGCAAAGTTGTACATACAACTACCTTAAAAATAAATTACTCTCCCAACACTTTAGGAAATAGATCCCTTTCCTAGTAGTCTTTGAACAAAACAGACACTTTGTCCATTCAGTTCCACACCAATCTTACTAGTTTCCAATACAGGTTCTACCACATTATCTAAAACTGGCACTGATTAGACGTCTAACTGAAGGCCAGCTGTGAAAGAAATAGTTCTGTTGGTGGTGGGATGGAGGGCTCAAATGAACAAGCTGGAACAATATAAAGACATTCTGAACCATGAGCATATGAAAAGTAGTTCAAAACCTACCTTCTACTGACATCAGTGGTGTTGGCCAGCTTAGATTGTCCCTTGAGGGGTTTAAGGTCTTGATGCTAGGTAGGACTTGTTTCTATTCCTATAAATCAAGGGTCCAGCATTGCACACTTTGATATTCAATAATGAGCGCTGCTTGCCTTTCATACTTCACCAATGATGTGGAATATTTGTGCTACTGAAAAACAGATAATTGGAGGCTTAATAAAAAGGAGTATTTTGGCATGGTTCTAAAACTCACTGAAGTGAAGGGAGCATAGGTTTACTCTCCAGACTAAATGCAAGATCTCTTCAGTCTGGAGCAAACAAAGCAGTCTTAAAGAATATGCTAGTGCTTGTCAGGTCCTGAACACTGGAGCTGTCTTGATTGTAAGTACTAAAATCCAAAGAACAGACTTAGCAAGAGGCAAATACATAGTCACATATCACCAACACTTTGGGCTACAGAGTTAACCAAAGAACCTACATCTAAGAGGAAAATTTGACATCTGTATGATCAGATCCTTTGAAAGAGGACAGCATGGAAATAGTCACCTCATTTCTAGCTCCTTCTTTGGTCTCTACTCTTCAGCACACAAGAGGATGTTTTTCTTACCCAAGGTTGCCTCGAGCATCAGTACAGACAGGCTATGTCTCCAGATCCCTTTCTGTCCTGTTGTCCCATGTTTCAGTCTTCTGTCTGTGAGAATGCAGCCATTTGCAACACCAGAGCAATGGGAGTTCCAGCAGTGAACAAACAGTCCTGTTAATGAAGGGTCTTGGGGCTATTTGCATCTTTGGGGGATTTGGATGCACTGCAGGGCGAGGCTGGGCCTCATTTTAAGAGAAGGCTCCAGCCTACACCAGTGCCAAGAGGCTGACTAATGTAATTATTTCCTTGCAAAGCAGCATTTTTCAAAGTGCTGATTCTTATTAAGAAAAAGGAACGGATTTGGAGCTCATATTTTGATCTGGTGCCCAGGATTATTTGGAAATTCTTTTTCCTGGAACGAGACTTTTTATTCCAAATTTCTCCATGGTGGGGAGAGAGGGTTTCCTGGGCAGAATTAGAGTAATGATTACAGCCTGTATACAATCAGCTCTAACCACTGTGGAACTCCAAAAATGAATGTTATTGCTCAGTGGCTTCATTGAAAACAGAAGTATTATTTAACCAGAAGGATGGCAACACATGGAAATAGCTCATTATCATATTTTCTCCCTATTTGAAATGTCACATTGAGTATGTATCTTTCACGTCCACTACACTTTAATTCATTTGGACTGTGTTTTAATATATGACACAGCATGCTTTATTACAAAATTCTGACACATTCCCATTGACAAAACAGGGCTTTCTTTCAAATACATGCAAATGGCAGTAGGAGTTACCCTGCCTAAATATTGTTTTAAATACAATAAGAATACCACATCATCTCTGTGTCAGCCCATGTTTTTCTGTGGCATGGAACATATATAGCAAACCCAACCTTACATCCAAAGCTTGCCATTTATTGAAGGGACAACGATGTTAACATTACCATTCCAGGTCTAAATCTTAACCACTTACCTTATTTACATAATTACAAGACAAACATATATTTTACTCAATAGCTGAATGAGATTCCAGCAGTGTGATTGCCTAGGAACTAAAAAGTAGAATTACAGGGTGTATGCATGAGATGAAAATGGATTGTTTTAACACAGCTGGTGTATCTTATCTTCTGCGCACTTTCAAACACAGCTCTTACAAAGTATGGCTGTCCTCCTCCACCTAGGTCTCCAAAAAAGTGGAGGATGCATTTCATTTGTGGACCTACCACTGCAATGCTGAGGAGAGGTAACTCCACAAGTTACTGCTGATTTATATTTGTATAAGCAACTGGGGAAATCACAGCAGTTTTTAAAATAATGTAAAAATAAGAGAGTTCACACAAACTTTAGTGTTTCTTGAATTGAAATTTTATAGTACATAGAACTCTACATTGAACAGGATCAGGGACTTTGTAGAAGGTATGACTAATATTTGATTGGTAAGATATCATCTCTCTGCTATTGTCTCTGTTGATGCACTGAAGAATTAGCTGTGGAACTACTTTAAAATCCATTTTAGTTTCAACTGTCTTGGGTTCATCAAACATCTAATGATATTCTCCTGTTAAACATCTCCCCAGCTGCCTCCTTCGGGCAGTTCTATTCTGATCTATCATCCCAGTTCCACTAGATACTACCAAGAGCTGACAATGCCTGTACCAGAAAGGGGTCTCCTTCCTCACTACTTGTGCACTGTTCAGGAACCACTCAGAGCCAAGGCTAGTGAAGGAAACCTGCTTCATTCACTGGTGTGTCTCACACAACAAGCCTCTGCACAACATCACAGTCAGTCCCAACAGCTTCTTCAACATGTTCCAAACAGCTCTTTGGACCTTTGCTTCTTCATCCACCCTCCTAATAGAGCAGTAATCAAAGCTTTATATTCTGAATCATGCTTTTTTAAAAAAAAAATATATTTTTTTTCCCTAGCAGATGGTCTTTTTCCAAAATAATTCCTCAAGCAAAGATCCTTATTGAGGGGAAGGTAATCCTGTTCTGAAACAAACTCCCAGATGGGGCCATGTGGAACATTACTCCTGGAATACATGTGTTGTTCCTTAGATAAAGGGAAGCCATTAGACCGTTGATCACTGTGTGGATGCTGCCATGAAGGAATAGGATGAATTTGCTCCATGCTTTTAGATACTCTACAACTTCTCCTGTCCCGAATGTTCTCTCCTTACCCCACATAACCCTTCAGGAAACATTTACATTAAGAAGAAAAATGTTTCCCAGCAACTGAACAACAAAAAAGTGGCATTTAGATACAACACATAATGTCTTCCTTTAAAAATCTGGATTGGTTTTATATTTAATTCATTCAATGACTCGTAATAAATGAATAAGCATAATTTGGAAAAGAATAAAAAAACAACTGTGTTGCTGTAGCCAAAAGCAATAACTGCAACTTGCTTTCTCCCACTTCTTCACTCCTTCGGACCCAAGCATTACTGTTGCAATCCTTTTTTTTTTTTCTCCCCGCTATTTTATGTGTTTTGTTTTATTTGATGTCTGCATTAAAGGAACACTCCGGTGTAATATAAAAAGATACTGTAATTGCTATGTCTAATTACAAAGAAGAGCTAAGTGTCTAATACAAAAACATGCAATAAAAAAGAATAATTAACAATCAGATTGAAAGTCACCAACGAGGCAATCTGATGAGGCAGCTCTCTCCTTACAGCGCATAGGAAACCTGAATGCTTTGCTGTGTGAGAAGATTGGACAGAGTGCTAGATAAACTTCATCCAAGCTCCCTCTTCCGTGAAAGGCTGGACCAGACGACCTTTTGAGATCCCTTCCAACCTGGGCTGTTCTGTGATTGCATAAGATGGGAAGTCTGCTCTGATAGATAGCTCTCAGCTTAATCACAGCTTTTCCTCCTTTGTCTCTTTCTAACTTCAAGAGCTTGCTTTTGGTTTTGGGTTGGTTGGTTTTCTCCTGATTCCCTGAAGTAACAAATATGAAACTTCATCCTTTTGGCTACCAGTGGACAGGATCTTGTGTTCTTTAAACGTTTGGATTTTTTGATCAAAACCATCAGGAATGTATTAAAACATGCAGGGCAGTTTCCATCTCTTGGCACAAGTCAGTGACACGCTTAGGCACACATGGAGTGCAAGACTAAGTCTACAATTGGCATCTTCCAAAGAGGAGCAGATTGTTTAAAAGTATTCCTGAAGGAGTAGTATTTCTTACCTTGCCACAACCATCCCCACTAAGAGAAACAGTACAAACACACAGAGCCTTACCATCAACAATTTCACTAAAATCAACAATCAATTTGGGTTTGTTTTGTAGACCTTTGAAAGACCAAAGACCACCTCGTATAAAAGGCAGCTTATTACTCTCATCCATGTGCAAGTGGATGGGAGCCTAATAGGCCAAACTCTAGGCTGAGAGACTGTTTAACCATAAATCCTCACACTGGACAAAAGCATAAGTGATTGTTGAATTTGAAGGCAGAATGAATAAAGGGAAGAATTGGAATCATAGGAATGATTTAGCAAAGGGTCTCAACATCGTCAACGGACAGAAACAACCACAGTGATTTAGCTGAAGATACACTGCAGGAAAAACAAACAAACCCCCCAAAAAACCTAACCAAATAAAAAAAACCCAACCAAACAAAACACAACACTTTACTTTGCATCTCATGTGTAGGACTTCACAGACACTCATCTCTGTGTGACTTGGCAGTGCAACAATAGCTTTTAGGGATGATACCAAGAGAAGATTCATCACAGAATCACAGAATCTTCATGGTTGGAAGGGACCTCTGAGATTATCGAGTCCAACCATAGACACACTGAAAAAAAAAAAAACAACCAAAACCCAAACAACAAAAAACCCCAATCCCACAAAAAAAATCACCCAACTCAACAATCTCGGCAACCAGAGCACGCCCTGAAGTGCCACATCTACACATTTCTTAAATACCTACAGCAACCATACTGACATCTGAAGAGGCATACGCCCACAGGCAGTGTTTTACCTTTTCCCTTTAACCCGATATTTAGACCTCCAAGGTATAGATACACCTTAGATAATGTCATTTCCCCTGTACACAGATCTGTGTCTTGTCTGTGCATTTAAGATAATTTCAGTACTGGGCAGATGTTTACTAAAATCCAGATAATGATGCTATAATTATGAGACAGACAAACAGAAACATGTCAGACAGCAGTGGTTGGTTTTGTTCTCTTATTTCTATTTAGCTTTTGGAATAAATTTTACATAAGTATCTTTTTTTTTAGCAGAGGACAATAGGCGGGAGATAAATAATATTTCTTGAAAAAGCATTCTCTATAGATCACTTCGTGCTAAGTCATCTTTCCATTCATAGACCTTGTTCATTTTTCTGTGTTGATTTTGCAACAGTGATTAAATAGCTTCAACAACAATAGAATTACAAGTATTCTGAGAAAGGGAGAAGCTTTTAGATGAATACAGTATGTTTTTTTCATGGAAAAGTCAGTTACAATTAATTGGCTACAAAGATGACATGAACATTCAAATCCTCCTGTAATTTCAAAACTTGTTGATTTAAAAAAGATTTAGGGAAATTAAGTACATAGCTCAGGAAAGTTCCCAGTGCAGGAGAGTTCTGACTACATATGCCAGGCTATAATTTCCCCCAGTATTTGCAATAGTGTTCATTTCTTTGCTCTAGTATTGCGAGCATTGGGTATCAAAGATGATTAAGGGATTAGATCTCCCTGAGGAGGAAAGGCTGAGAGAGCCGGGGCACTTTAGCCTGGACAAGAGAAGGCTGAAGGGAGACCTTATGAATGATTACAAGCATCTAAAGGGTAGGCTGAAGGAGGATGGAGCCGGACTCTTTCCAGCCATTCCTAGTGACAGGACAAGGTGCAACAAGCACAAGCTGGAACACAGGAAGTTCCATTCGAATATGAGGAAAAACTTTAGGGTGAGGATGACAGCACTGGAAGAGGCTTCCCAGGGAGGTTGTGGAGTCCCCTTCTGTGGAGGTCTTCAAGCCCCACCTGGATGCAGTCCTGAGTGATGTGCTCTGGGCAATCCTGCTTTAGCAGGGGAATGGGACCAAACGATCTCTACAAGTCCCTTCCAACTCTGACAATTCCATGATTCTGTGATTCTGCATGCAACTTCCTTTGATTTTATCATTACTGCAACTAATTCTCCCAAATCTAGAACAGTACTGGAAACTGAATTTAACTTAGACAAATCAGACTTAATTTGCAAGAGATTCACTGCAACATGATCTCTGCTGAAATGTTTACAAGCTGCCTGTAGAGGAGAATTAAAAGCCAAGAGTCATCTCACAAAGAAGCCTGCAGAAACAACAAGTTTACTGAACTACATATGCCACACATATATGTGCTCTTCTGTCTCCAGGGTCTTCAGTCTGATCGAGATTTATAATATTTGATTTCAATTCTGTACACTATACAAAGATGTGGTTGTGGATGAATCAACTATGAAGTGATAGGTATGCTACCAGCAGCCTGATGCAAACCCCATGTAAATCTAAGAAAACTTTATCCTTTGTTTCAGGGAGCTTTATCACTAAGATTTGTTTATTCTTTGGGTTTTACCTCCAGTGCCCTAAATAATCACATGCTCCACCTGTGTCTCTGAGGTGCAATGATGCAACTCATGACTTTTAACTTCATGAGTTACTGTAGCAAAACCTAATTCAAAGAAGGTATATAAATTTATCACAAATTCAGGGAGTGGGCGGGGTCCACACAGCATAAACTGCTACCAAACAAAAGTAAAGTCCT
Organism: Thinocorus orbignyianus; assembly: GCA_013400375.1. Lineage (NCBI taxonomy): Eukaryota > Metazoa > Chordata > Aves > Ciconiiformes > Thinocoridae > Thinocorus > Thinocorus orbignyianus. The sequence goes on from VXBW01001871.1 coordinate 396,725, forward strand.
TGCTGTTGTCATGGTTTAACACCAGCCAGCAACTAAGCACCACACAGACACTTGATCACTCCTTCCTTCTGACAGTACAGAGGGAAGAGAACTGGAAAGACAAAAGTGAGAAAACTCATGAGTTAAGAACAGTGTAATAACTGAAACAAAGTCATAATGACAAGAATAATTAATTATACATGAAAAGGAAAATGACAAATAGAAATAAAACAAAAGAAAATCGAGTGATACAAATGAAACCATCCGCTCACCATCAACTCATCGATGCCCAGCCAGTCCCTGAGTAGCCCTGACTCTGTCAGCACTGTGAAGCAGTAACTAAAACATCCCTGTATTACGAACACTTTTTCCAGCACAAATCCAAAACATAGCCCTGTACTAGTTAATATTAAGAAAACTAACTCTACCTCAGCCAACATCAGCACACTGCTTCTAGAAATATCAGAAAAAAGAAAGAAAACCTATCTTTTCTTACCTCTTCTTTGTGAAAGCGTATGAGAAGTGACAAGTATATCAAAAACTATAAACATTATTACTTTGACAGAACAAAGTACATTTTTGGCTCTAAGGAAGAGATTGAACTATTAAAGTACAATCATCACAAAGTTTATGTATTTACTTCTATATAGATCTAGGGAATTCATGGCAAAGGGAGTCTGTGGTGGTGGGCTCTTGCTCTAGAGGGAAGCTATCCATCAACTCTGAGAATGTTCCAGGAATTCTGGTGTTTGCTGGGTTCACAAGCGACAACACTGCTGGGCACAAAATCCTATCTAATATTACAAAAACCTTTAAAAGCAGGGAAAAATAAACATACTTTCTTAAAGAAAGAGCACACTGCTCTGGGTACACTAGATGGTACTTAAACCCAGCAGCATACACACATTTTACAAACAATGTGGTCTTGCTCCCCAGAAGTTTAGGGATTATTTTTTTACTTAATATTATTTTTAGAACATCAACACAAAGCTTAAGTGTTCTGAGAATGAGGAGGGCATGGACAGGTTATTTTTCAGTAGAATAAATAATATATTTATAAGTTGAATTGGTTTGTTGTTTATGGTTCCTGAACCAGGAAGAAACAGTGAAACTGCTGAGTGATGCTACTTATGGGTTGGCAGGATTCATGTACAAAAGCAGTACGTTTCTTGTACAGAGAATCAGCCTGCTTATTTGGCAGGCACAAATTGAGTATCCAATTAAGAACTTTACTTGGCATCCTAAAAGCTGTGTCTAGCTTTCTGAAATTCTGAGGGTCAGTTCTGAAGGGAAAAAAAAACAACAAAACAAATCATAAAACATTTTAAAGAGCTTACCAAATATAAACTGTATAGTACAATGAAGTATATATAAAACTGTAAATGAAAATATGACATACACATCTTAGGTTAGGAAGAATGCAAAAGGAGAGGAGGGCTAGGCTGGGAGAACAGAGAATGCATCCAAGGTGGATAGATATGACCTAGGCTTCTCTTCACTTCATAGGTGAATCAGAACATTTCTGAGTAGAAAAAGATGACAAACAATAGTCTTAATGAGATAAAGCACATGAAGGTCAAAAACCACATGTCTTAGAGACTCATTTCCTGATTTAATCCAGCATTTTGAATTTTCCAAAGCTTAAAAACAAAGATGCTGGGAGCCATTAAAGAAGAATGTCATGAAAACCAACATATGAAGCAACTTGAGATGTTCGCTGGTGACAGCATATGAGCAACAGAGACCTCCACCCAAATAATAACTTCCATTTTTGCATCGTTAGGCTTGACAGAATGAGGAGGTGGCTAAGAGCGGAATGTTAATGATTCCAGTAATCTCTAGGCAGAAAGATCGATAATTCTGATAAACTCTGGGAAATAATAAAAAAGTGGCTATTAGATTATGGCATCCTAGAAATCACAGGGGCTAAGCAGTGGGGAAAATGGAAGGAGCAATGAAAGAAGTGAAAGTCCAAATGAATAAGATGACTGAACTTGGTGCCTAAAGGCAGCCAATTTCTCAGTATCTCAGGAAAGCAATAAGGTTGTGAGCAGATCCTATTGAAACCTTGATTATTGCTTTTGCCACTGAGCTCATGTCCCAGTGGGGCATTCTGCCTGAATCAGACTCTAATGTGAGACATTTTAATTGTGATTGCTGGGCCAGCAGGAAATGGTGAGTCTAATGGACTGGTAATACTCAAGTCATCAAAGAGAGAGAACATGCAGAGCAGTCTGGAACACCTAAGACAAAAAGAAATGCAAGGGTAATGAGTTACCTGGGGTCAAAGAGGAACAAAGTTGCTGGTAGAAGCCAGAGTAAACATGCCTTGGAGGAAAGGAGGGTGACTTCCTGCTTTTGCATGGATGAAGTTTTTTAAAATATATTTCCACAATCTGCTGGTGTTGCTGTCAACTGAGCAATCTCAGTTTAAATTCTGAATTATTTTTTTGGCTTCAGTTTAGTTTCTGTATAGAGGCATATATCTAGCAGAATCCACAATCAAATGTACCTTAACTAGAAAACAGCGCAAAAGTTACTGATTCACAGAATCACTAGGGTGCAAGGGAACCTCTGGAGGCTGCCAGATATGTCTCTGCTCAAAGCAGGGGCAACTAGAGCAGGTTGGTCCAGTAAGGTTTTGAGTAACTCCAAGGATAGAGGCTCCTCGAACTCTTCAGAGAACTTGTTCCAGTATTCAAACACCTCTACAGTAAACAGTTTTCTTGTTGTCTCTGACCATATGTCAGATGCTCCAGTACTTTAATCATCTTCATGGTTCTTTACTGTACCCACTCCTATATGCCTGTGTCTCTCTGAAACTGGGGAGCCCAGAACTGGACCCAAAACTCCAGATGGGTGTCACTAGAACTGAGTAGAAGGGAAGGATCACCTACGTCAAACCTACCAGTGATGCTCTACCTAGTGCAACACAGGAGTCTGTTGACCATCTTTGCTGTAAGGATGTGCACTGCCGGCTCTTGGCCAACTCATCCTGTTCAACAAACTCTCTTCAAAGCTGCTTTCCAACTGATTTGACTCACAGCCTGTCCTGATGCACGGCACTGCTCTTCCCCAGGGGCAGGAATTCATATTTCACTTTGTTGAACTTTATGTGGTCCCTCTTGGCCCATTTACCCAGCCCGCTGAGGTCCCTCTTGAATGGCAGCACACCCGTCAGAGCTATCAACCACTCCTCTCAAATTTGTATCATTTGCTGTCTTACTGAGGATGCTGTTTGTCACATCAGTGGAACTGCTAATTGAGAACTTAGACAATGTTGGCCCTAGTATTTTTCCCTGGGGTACACAACCCAGGACCGCCCTCCAGCTGCTGATCACAACCCAGCAGTTCAGTTCGTTTTCAGTCCACCTCATTGTATACTCACATCTAGTCTGTACTTCTTGAGTTTGTCTGTGAGGATGTTATGGGAGACACTATCTTTTGAGTAAGTCTTGAAGACAAGATAAACCACATAAACTGCTCTTCTCACATGCACTGAACCAATCATCTCACTGTAGAAGGCCATCACGCTGCTTAAGCATGACTTGTCCTTCATAAATTAATGCTGACTACTCCCCACCATTTTGCTGTGCTTCTTATGTTTGGAAATAGTTTCCAGTATTATTTGCTCCACAACCTTCTCAGGGACTGACATGAGACTGACTGCCCTGTAGTTCCCTGGATCCTCCTTACCCTTATTGACAGTATCAGTGACATTTGCTTTCTTCCAGTCTTCAGGAGTCTCCTCCAGTCTCCATGATCCTTGTTCATCCATACCAGTCTCCTGGCACCTTTGTTTGACTTCCTGCATGTTTGGATGGACTATTCTCAAGCCTATAGGTGATTCCTGGGGGGAAAAAAAAAAAAAAATCAACCAGTTTTCTTTGAGTCTTTTCATCAACACTCTCCAGAAAATGCCTGATTTGTTTTTGCTTGCTGTGTTTTTCTTCCACCGGATATCAGAGTGACTAAATTCCCTCACAAGGACTGGGGCTTGCAAACATGATGATTCTTCCAACTCTCTGAAGAAGGCCTCATCTACTACTTCCTCCCAATCAGGCAAGTCAGTAGCAGAAACCCACCACAATGTCAACCACACTGTTCTGCCCTCCAGACCTGATCCACAAGCTCTCAGCTGGCTTTGTCCAGGCATTTCAGACAGGCGCCCAGTTGCGCTGATTTTCAAGATAAGGTTGATTCCATCCTCATGCCATCCTGTAGGCACTTTCTAATTTCTGTGTGTACACTTGGGGTGAGCCTCCTTTGATTCTGTTTTGTTGGTTTCAAAAGGCCTGCCCCATCCACGTCACCCAGCATCCGCTCCTTACCAGCCTGAATGCCCACTTCTTCACTTGACTGTAGGTCATGCTGTCTTCTCCCCTAACATTCCTAGCTTAAAGGTCTATTGACCAGCTTGCCCAGCCTGTTGGCAAGGATGCTTTTGCCCCACTTAGGCGGATTCTGCCTCTTTCTAGCAGTCCTTGATCCTCGAAGAGGGTCCCATTGCAGCTTTTCTTTTCAAGCTCCAATTATCACCTGTTCTCCAGGACAGCAGATAAGAACTATTGCAGAAGACCAGGAAAGGAAGACTCAGCCCACCAAATCTGGAGAGAAGACTATGAGGGGAGTAGGGTGACTTTGTTGTGTCACCAGTCCAACCTGGTTACATCAAAATATCTCAAAACGTTTCTCCAGTACACACCATTCTGCCTTAAATATATCTTTCCCACTGACTATGGAAAGACTCGGCTCTAAAAAACAACATCCCAACTAAACTTTTAAAAATCCTTCAGTTTTTCAGGATTGTTTATCAGAGTTGCTCACAAGCTGTTACAAGACCCAGATATTGTACAGCAGCAATGTAAGAGGAGCTAGCATGATTATACCAGCTACAACAAAGAAACCTTTTTCCACATTAACTATCCCAGCTGATAAGAAGTAAACACAGTACTTGTCAGAAACTAAGTAGAAATTGCCATCGATATACTGAAGAAATTTCTTGCAAGTTTTAGAAAATACTAGACATTTTTCCAGGGGCAAGCTTAACAGCGTGCACAAGCTTCGATGCACATTTATAGCCCTCCTTTTCCTCTCATTATAGTGCACACACTCCTGGCTGTGAACAAAGATCTCTGTAAGGTACGAGTCACAACAGGTGGTAAACACTCCAACATTTAAGGGCTTGTTTAGATGGTAAATGGAACCAATCCAATTAAATCAGTTGTAAATCACACCCTTAGCATTTCAGCAGTAGTTAGCATGAGACACAGATTTCAGAGCCATTGCAGTACAGCTTAATGTGATTTCTTTTATCAGCTTAAATTACATCAAAACCAGGGTCTACAAATAGACCGTAATCAAAATATTATGAATTAGAATGCCGTTATTTCCTTTGGTCCTAGTTACCACGTAGACTAATCCTAAGACTTTATAAACATATGCATACGCACACAGAACACTCAGTGGTTCAGTGGGAAGACAGATTACAAATTACTCAATGCTGCCAATTAGTGAACAAGCAGGGGAAAAAAATAAATAAATCCGCAAATAGAAGTAAAGCAGAATGCTTCACAAAATGTACGCCATTTGTTTTATTTGATATATGTCATAACTGGTACTGTACAGCATCTTACCAAGAGAATCAGTGAACATCCTGTAGTACTAGACATTGGAAAATATATAAGAATGTGTAACATACAGGAAAGAAATTCTCATTACAGTACTTTATTAAATATTTAGCAAGGATTCTCAGAAGAGACCTGTGTCAGCTTGAGATACGTATCTGTAAATGGAAAATTAGGGAGTTTTTATGCTGATATATTGACATGACTTCTCAGGAATATTGTAAACAAGTTTCTTCAGGACCCCCCTGAAACAAATCAATACAGCCCCCTGTTAAGTTTCCTACCAGCATTTCTGTGGTCATGTTAAACCTGTGCAAATGTGCAAGAGCAAGCAAATCTTTAACCCAGCATATTCTGCAGAAAGTTTTCAAATAACTTCCTGTGATGGTTCAATAGGAAATTTTGACCTGCTAAGCTCATTCAGTCAGGGAAGAGAAACTGTGCCACATGACCAATAACAAGCAGTTCAGCTCGGCTTGAATTAACAATATTGAACACCTCCACAAACCACAGGCTAATTAACAACATGCCATTCAGCTGCAAAGACTTTTGAGCAAATTGCAAACAATTGGGAGGTGTTGCATAGAGAGACATAGAGGCAAGATTCAAATAAGCAATTGCTTCAGCTTTAATACACACACAGCTAATGCAGCATCTAGATCACCTCTGCTCTCCTGTCAGCAAGTAGGACTGTTTTCCATAGGCCCTGTACAGCCTGTGCTCTGGCACGGAGCAGCTTTCTCTATCCCATGCAATACTCTGCAGGGGAGTATGGCCAATAAATAAACACAACCTTGCAAAATTAGCATCACCAGCCTCCACTCAGAATCCAGTCTTTAAGGTATAAAATACGGCAGCCACAGGATGACTCCAGGTAGATGCCATATCCCCTATGTCTTGGGGGTTAAACGTGAATGTCTGAGTGAGCTTTTGTCACTTCATAGTGACCTTATATCGTCGAATGCCGGCTCACAGCAAAAGACACAGAAAGGGATGTGATTACTCTCTGCAAATATACCAAGGAGGAAGTATAAGAGAGGAAGAAAGAAGAATTTAAAGACAACGCTGGCACAGCAATAGGGAGAAGTCAGCCAGAAGCATGTTTAGTTATTAGAAAAAAAGCTCATAAGACTCAGAGAAAAAAAGTGGCTTTGAGGCAGACTTTGCATAAAAATAACAAGGAGAGAAAAAGAAGAAAAAAAAAAGCCTTCCCCATTTTTAACACGGAATTTCATCAGTTGATAACAAGCATGGTACAATGCAATTACTTGTGACAGGAGGGGACAGGCCTAGAAAGGTCCCTCTAACTTCTGCCAAAATTCATATACGTAGACAGACAGATACAGGTCTGTTATATCCAGCAAGGTGAGCCTCAGGAGGTACAGATCACAAAGGCAAATTTATTTTCCCAAGGCAAAAAATCCAAACCAGCAGCAAGTAGCTAACATAAGCAACTGCATTTTAACATTGGCCATTGCTTTTTCAAAACATTGGCATGCTGTTGTCATGCAGCTATTATGAAGAAATCACACTGTGAAGCAAGAAGCCTTCCTGCAAACCAGGATGGGAAGCAGAGAATCAGCTGCAGTTTTTTCACTGCAGGGGTTTCTCTAAAGAAAAAAAAAATAATAAAAATCCGATCATTGGTTTTGCACGCACTAAGAAAAAAATCAGTTTGCAAACAATGAACATCCTTTGTGTTCAGCGTTGGCAAAGCAATTGATTCTAGTTTGAGATTGGACCTGTGCCACTGCAAAAGCAGTTCGTCTTTTCTGTTCTGAAAAGTACTGTAATGAAGAGTTTCAACAGAGGGGATTTTTATCATTAGACTCAGACTATGTTTTCTTTCAATTTCCCTCACTTCAGAAAACAAAATGTATGGAATCCATCATTCCAACATATTGAGAAATAAAGTAACACTGAGATACTGCAGAAAATGTTGGGATTTAATACAGAACAAACAAATAACTTCCAATATGCTGTTATCTTTCTCCTTTAATTGGAGGTTGCTTTCTCCACCAACATTCAGGAACACATTATGAGGATATGGCTTCCCATTGCATGAATCGAAGTGTTGACACAAAAATTTTACTCTCTTAAAGAAATCATTTATTTTTTTGATCAGAAAATTCAAACCCCTTGTAATCATCAGGCAAGAAACAGGGTCATGTAAATAGAAAACATGCTTCGCATGCCAGAAAGCTTTTCTTTTGAACTCTTATGTGTTCATGTGCTCACACTCTTTCTCAAAGAGAAGACTTTTGCATGTCCAAACAAGCAGAATTAGTCCACTTGGAAAAAATCCAGCCTTCCAATGGCATCTTTATGATAAAGTATGAGTAATTCCCTATAAAAATGGGGACCTCATGACTGGCTTCTGAGCCCAAAAGCTTCTTTTTTCCTAGTTCTGTCAGCGTGTCTAATAAAAGATTTCACTTCTCCCTGAGAACCTTGCATCTCTCATTCTCAGACCATCTTGACTAGAACAACCCTATTGCATTAGAAAAGACTCACAGCCTTAAAACTTAACAGACATTTCTTTTTAACACCTTTTTATACAAAAGCAATAACAGCAGGTAGTAAACCAACACTGCCGCACAGCATGGTGTAGGAAGGAAGTGCTATAAACCCTATCACAATTATTTCAGTGAAAGACAAGGCCATCATTAGTCCCGTATTGATCAATCTCCCCCTCCCATCTCCACTGTTTGGAAATTCATTCACATTATTATTGCTGTTCCAGACAGTATTATTATAACAGACCTGCATTATACAATAAGAGGCTTTGGTATAATTGACATCTGAAGCACCAGGGGAGCTCAAATGTTTGCTACTGGTTAGAATGTCGTCTCCAGAGGGAGACTTTCCTCCTCACAAAAGGGGCTATCACATAGTCATTGCAGTGTGTAAATCAAATCCTCGGTGACTGCTGGTTTTTCATTACTTGTCTGTGACCTGGAACTAAATCTTTGCAACAGTGTACAGCTGATTATCCACCTCTGGAACCCACAATATGCTGCAATAATGAACCCATACCTACAAACGGGGTAAAAAAAATGACCTACCTGGGGTAAAACAAGAGGAATCTGTTTAATTTTTAGCCTTGTTAAACGGGAAATTGAAAATGTAATCCTGTTGCTCAGGTCCTAGGTGCTGTGGAAAATCTCTGGCTTCCACACATAGGCCAGACACAGGAAGCACAGGTAGACTTTAAAGCATCCATTCCCCCTCGTCCGCCAACCAAATTAAGATTTTGCTAGAGGTGGTCATTAAAAGACCCCCAAGCAAACAAAATTTACAATCATACAGTGATTTACATAGGGTTTCTGCTACAAGGGCAGTAGAGTGCAGTGTGAGGGCATGCCTGGGACCTCAGCCTGGGGGGAGGCTGAAGAGGGGAGCTGGATGCAGGCAGGTACGTACAGCCCTACTGACCACCATCCCCTGTGGGCAGCTGTGTCCTGAACAAAGCACAGAAGCAAAATCAGACCCCAGTCCCCAGACAACACTTTAGAAAGATTAGTTTTGTCCAGGGCCAGCTCCTGCTAGTGGTAATGTTTTTTAAGAGGGAATCAAGACCCCAGCACTGTCCTCTACATTCGCCATGACATGGAGAAATACCCCAAAATCCACACCATTCACCAAGTTCCTCTGTATCAACTGACCTGAAGAGAAATTCCACCCATGCACCATTTGTGTGGCTTCACAAGCCCAGAGGCCTCCAGATCACTCATTTAAATAGTAACTCTCAGCTCACACGGGGCTAACCTGGGTGACTGTCAGCTTCCTGCCCATACCAGCTGTGTGGGGCACAGCCAAGGAATTCGTGGCTTCATTCCTTAGTACCTTCATGGCTCCAAGGAAATGCTACAAGCTGGCACAGGTCACAACCACTTATTTTTAAGCCAGGACTTGAAATAGCTCTGCTAACACCAGAACTGAGGAGAAGGAAAAAGAGGACATGGGGGAAGGCTGAGCCAACAACTATAGTTGTCTTAGAGGTGGCAAACCCTCAAACCCAATGAAGGGTAGCTTTGTCCAGGAAACATGAGGCAGCGTGAGGTCTTTCACTCTCACAACAGCCACTTCCAACAAGGCATACTCATGAATCCATGTAGCAGAAGAAGAATCACACTACTGCATCCACAACCTCCTCCCCTCCCATAAAAGACTGCTTTCATCCTTCTCACAACTAGGCAGAAACAAGACAATTCTACAGCACAGGCCAGTGTCTCTTCTCCATGTCAAACCAGATTCAAAGCCTGATACCATGGCTAACAGCTGCTGGCTGCTTGGCTTCGATTTACTGGTCTGAGGTTGGGGAGGGAGGCAAGAAGAGGAACTTCTTGACCCGATATTGAATGTGCATCCTGACAGTCAAATGAAACACGGTTGCTTTGTAAGCAGTGAGTCAGGGAAATGCAGGAGGTGACTGCTTGTCCTCCTGTTAGGGATTGATGTCTGGGCTGAAATAGGCAGGGAAGCAAGAGGTGCTGGAAGAGAGGCCAAATCCAGGAGAAAGTTTTCTGCTTGCATGCAAAGCAGGGCACATGGATCTAATTCTGCTAACAAGCCAGCAGTGACCTAGCTAGTCCTGCACTTCAGAAAAAAAGAGGTGAGGTGACTAACTGAGTTCACTTAGGAGGAGGTGAGGCCTGACTGCTGCAAGGAAAGCACTTAGATCAGTTTTGCCAATCGCTGCCAATCCCCCTTGGGTCCCTCTGACAACAGTGGGAGATACAGGCATACCCTGAACCGAGTAGATGATCCAGCAGCCCCCACACACCACAGCAACAGTGCCAACATTTGTTTTCAATATTCAGGAAAGCCAAGCAAATAAGTCTTAGCGCTAAGTACTAAAGCAAAACAACAGAAGTCATGGCCCTGAAACCACAGTGGTGCTCTCCTACAACTATTTCAAACAAGGTCTATCTCCTTCTCTTGTACTTGGCAGGGGGAGGTGAACTGATCTACTGCTCGTGATGTCAGTTTAAGAGCTCTGCTTAGGACACTCATAATTCTTGTCTTTCTTTTTTGCTAATGGTTGCATACCTTTGATTAAAACCTGCATGGTGCATTAAAGGCTAAAACAGATGATGAATGCCACATAGTACTTTGTGTTAGATCAGAGCTGATTAGAATTTTTGATGATCCAGCAGCTAGAAGAGGAAACTGCATGAGCAGTGAAAATATTCAGCTGTTACTGTTGTAGGAGGCAGTGGCTTTTGTTTGACACAAGATACAAAACAGTAACTAAATTGACAATGTACTCTCTTGGTCAATGAATGGCTTTATGCCACAAAAAGAGCTCTGTAAAGAAAAGCTGGTGAATTAATCAGCCCAAATATTTGTAAGACTTCTTGCTTGTTCTCAAGTGGGCAGCCCTCCCCCACCAACGGTTTCAGAGCCGGATGCTGGCTAGCTTATTCTTCATCACTGCAAATGTAACAGTCAAGCAGTTTAAACAAATAAGCAAACAACAAAGCAGTGTAGTAAAAGTTAAGGATATCTGAACCCAAGTGTATATCACATCAGCGTCCAGATAGATATTTTTAGTAATCTCTGCCAGCACACCAGTTAAGCAAAACACTATTTCTGCTCTGTGTAAAAAGATTTAGTTTAACAGGACAGACAAGTTGCAGAGGAGGAAGCTATCTGATTAAACATAGTACTGGCAGAAAACTGGCAGTATGAGCAGACCAAACTCTCAGCAGAGGGAGGCTCACTTTCTAAGGTCATCCAAAATTTGGTAACTGAGTACACAGAAAAACTGCATTGAATAGGAATAGAAGAAAGGAGCTGGAGATGACTGAGGAGAGATNCAAACAAGGAGAGTGGATTTCATGTTCTTTTTGGCAGCCTTATTAACTTAAAGAACATCAGGATTTTTTTTCTATACGTAGCTTTTAAAAATACCTTCCTCCATAAAACAATTTTCAAAATAAAACTGCTATTTTGCAAGACTGAGCACAAGTTATTAGCTCACTATTTGTAATACTGATGCTAAGTATGATGAATTACTTTTCTAGTCTGAGTTTTAGTAACCATCTCAACCTTTCCCACACAGCAGTACAATGATATTGCAATGGTTTCTTCTGCAGTTATTGCCCTACATATACACTTCTAGATCTTGGCACTCAGATCAATGGATAGCTAAGGTTACAGAGTTAATGAGAACTTAAATCCAGGACCTCCCTACTTCCACTACAGGTTTAGAGCAGTCAGATGTAGGAACACAGTATTTTTGAAGAAGTACCTGTATCTTCAGGTTGACAGGCCAGCTGTTCTAGTATTCCAGTAAGTTACCTTTAATATCATACTTACATATATGTAAATCTGGAACAAACCACCAAATCTTGAATCTAACCGCCTTAGATTCAAGAAGGATGACATGGGTAGAAAGTACACTTTGAGAAGCCCAGAAGTAGTAAATAAAAGCGCCACAAAGGTCACAGATAACACTTCTAGTGGTAGCACATAAAACACCACTTCCACAACTGCAAGAAAGCTGGAGTCTGCTCTTACTTCAGGATGTGTGCTCCAGAGACCTAAACACTCCTAATTGAATTCCCTGCTCGCCACATAGACAGCTACAAGCTCTTTCTCAAGAAAGCCCTTGCTGGAATCCCATACAGAGGATGCTGACCAGACAGCAATGCTTCTCTCCTGTATGAACTTCATCCATCACTAATGTTAGATCCTTGCTTGGATAACTCTCTGAGGCAAGAAACTTTCCTCACATGCCCCATGAAGGCCTGGGTGCTGAAAGCAGGAGGAAGCAATCACAAGGTCTGCTCATCTTAAGTAGTCATTCAGCACATTGCAGAACATCTTGTCACATCTTGGTCAGTGTGAGCCAGGAGACAAGAAGTCAGAGCTCATCATTACTGTTAACCAGATATGCTTTTCCTAAAGTAGGCAGCTGTAATCAGAGAAGGAAAAAAAGAACCCAAACCAAAACAATACAGCTGCACTTCTAGCTTCAAAGCATACCTATTGCTATCTCCAAACATGTATCTTTTTCCAGCTTTTGCTACCCACAACTCTGTTGCAGCAGATTATGTGTTTAAGATGCGTAAGTGAAAAGGAAGCTGTCTTAGAAGGAGAGGGGGAAAAAAAGAAAAAAAGGCAAAGTACATCAGAGACATCACTGACAGCTTCAAGCAAGACTAGAGACTAGTACGACAAACTAAAGAAGTAACTCAATAATCTCTTCTGTTATGGAGATAATGGGTTTTGATTCCCCAAAACTGTATCAAATTTTGTATGTATTCGCACTGTGTTATGGTTAAGTGTTCTTTCCCCTTAATGTTTGAAAGGGAACATACTCCAAAGGCACACCAGCTAGATTACATGGACACATTATAAGTTTCACAATCTTGAGAGCATCCTACTTTGATCTCAGAAGTTGATTGTTGGAGCCCCACAGAGCAAAAAGATAGCACAGGAGGGTATTTTCAGTGATATACACATAAGGAAAAATTCACGAGATTTCTGTGAAATTGCTTTGGTTTAGAATTTTTCTTAAGTGTTTCATTTCAACTATAAATAGAAAATAGAATCTCATGACAAAGATGTAGTTGACATAGTGTGCAATTTATCATCTGTGGGCACATTTCAGAGTACTTGTCTCAAAGCTGACATGCTGTGTGGACTGTGGAATATGACTGTTTTAATATATTCCATAACAAATGCAAGCAAAAGTAGCTGGGATGCAACAAATCCACAAAGAAAATTCTCCATTTGCTCTCCTGATCTGGGCTTCTTTGTGAGAACAGATAACCTTGTAGAGCCAAAACTGTTCCAGAGTAAATGGAGAAAGCATTGATTCTCTGGCTTGCTTCCTACCACGCTCTTGCCATGACTTGTAAAGACCTATTCCTGGAAGCACGTTGTTAATTAGTTTTGACTTCTTCCCCACCTATAAAAATACCAGACATGCAAATGATCATTAACCTATATGTAGAGACTGAAGTCAACAAGCCAACAAAAACAAAAATGAAAGCATCAGATTACAAGGTTTTCACTCCTTTTCACAGTATCTTTCTCCTGGGAACAATTTCTAGCAAGAATGAAAAATCAAGGCTTACAGTAGGTCACTTATGCTAAAACTTTCATATTCTTCTGCATTTCAGGAAGCAGACCCATGGGTGCCAATACAGGTTTACTCTACTAGTACCTGCACAACTGAAAGAAGTGGCTGAGTTAATTTGCTAAAATCCAATGTAACATGCCAAGGGTTGTAAGTGAGCTTAAGGCTACAGCACCTGGGAGGTGTGGCGCCCAATCTCAGAGAGCATAGGAGAGGGTTCTAGCTTCAGCCCACTTGAATCTTGGTTGCCCATATACTGTAAGGACAAGCTCAGAATTTTGCCATAGATTAAATAAGCAGTTTAAAGGTTGCACTGTCCCTCCAAGCCACTTTCCAACTCTCTTTGCACAGGTGTAAATCCAGAGTGGTGAGTCCAGCTCCAGCAGAAGTCTCTAGATTTGCATGGGGATAACTGAGAGCAGACTTCAGCCCACTGGTTTTGGTTTACAATTTGCATAATAACTAAAGCAACAGCAGGCAGCAGTTCCCACAAAATAAGGCCCTGACCAATATTCACCTTATTTTTCTCTGCTTCCTGTAGTAACTGCTTATCTTACACAAGCAGCATCAACTCCTGGAAGTGGCAACAGCAATAGCCTTATACTCCAGTGGACATGCCACCAGAGGGCAATGGAACATACCGACTCTGTCAGTATCTTAGAAACAGAGCATTTTGGCCCCAGGTCTGGGAGCTCAAAAGCTCCTGTTTTAGCCATAAAAACACTTAGCAGCTGCCACTGGGAAACCCAGATCCATTTTAAGACCAGATCTAGCCTGTGCTCCTGCCCAACATCACAAAAAAGGGTCAGGCTGCAACTTCTCTTCTTCTATTGGTCGAATCTTGCAAAGCTAGCAGCTTTCAGAGTCAGAACAGACAAAAATTTACTGGTAACCTTAAAGTATGAGGCAAGTACTTCAACCGGAGGTGCTTTACCCAAAGCTGTCAACGTGCCACCAGCCTCATACTCATTCACACCCCTGCACCTCCATGTAGCTCAGGTGAAGGGGGGATCCAAGTTCCGTCTGAGTCCTACTAGCTGGAAAGCAGACCATTCAGATTAATTTGATATCACTTGGGAGGAAATTATGATGCTCTTTGGCACATAAGCTCTCATTGAGTAGTTTTCACTCTTCTGGGATGGCTTTCACTCTTCTGTGTCTATTATTTGCGAATACTGCTTTTGAAATCCAACCAGAGGTTAAGAAATGGTTATACTTTTTTTATTTTATCCGTGCTAGGAGATTATGCACAGGAATGTACGTAATATACCCTCTGGTTTCAAGGCACCTTCCAACATTTTATACCTTTGAAGACAGATACATGGTCATTGATTAACAACAGATCAAAACAGAATATAGCATTTGTGAGTGACTAATTTTCTGATGACAACACTGAATATCTTGTCAGGCACCAGAAACTACTACATGGGATTTTAAGCACCAGATACAGGATTGGGTGTCCTAGGTAAATTCAAATTGGCCAAATAATCCAGAAGCTAATTACTTCTGTTTATATGATGAGAGCACTCTGAATCAGCTGCCTATTTTGACAGTCAGAAGGTGTTTGGGTAGAATGTGCACAGATGTGACCTGATGTAAGAACATATGTCCTACACACATATGTACAACTTATGAGTAGGTGGTTGATGGCTCTTCAGCTGTTCTGATCTCACTCTAGATTACACCAGAATGTGCTCAGAAACATGCCTGCAGCATCCAGGGATCGACAAAGTCTCCCCTGTATTCCTTGCCACTAATCTAGATTCTGATCAGGGAAGGTGTTGAAGTCCATGGGAGTCAGGGTGATTTCACAATTTTACAGAATCAGCATCTTAATCACATTAATACAAATCTAAGGCATGAAGGCAAACATTTACCTTAAGTAATCAGAGCTTTAAAAAGCAAGTATGCTGTCTGCTAGACAGTACCGACCAGAGTGACTTTTGTCTTCCAGGCATGAGTCAGAAGGTTACATGAACTTTCAATACTACTATACTGGCATTCATGATTGATATCTCAAAGACTGGTACTACGGTGAAGTCTGTATGCTTACCAGTGAAGGAACACAACTCCAACAGGTACAAAAATAGAGTTCAAAAAAGTCCAAGAGTTGTTTGGTCTTTACAGAGAAGCAAGGATAAAGCTTCTGTAAAAACAGAAGGGAAAGTAGTTGGGGCATGTAAAAGATGAAGAGATTTAAAGTAGGGTGGGAGGGAAGGAGAGAACTGAGACTGGGATTTGGAACAAGCTACTGTAAATGTTGCTTTAACTATTAATTGAAGAGTAAACAGCCTATTAAATTCTTATGGAATATGTGCATGAAAAGCAGTAGCACAAGTCAGATCTGCCCCATGTGGATGTTGTTTATGAAGCAGCCTCCTTGGAAATGTTCCTCAGACTTTTGACAAATGAACTTTCTGTAGGTTGTACGTTTGAACACGGAATGCCTATTGTTTCCATCTGCCTTTGGCTTGCACAGTTCCTTGGGGGCTTAATACAGAGACAGACGTTTAGTGGAAAGAAGGGTTTATTGAGTGGCAAAAGCATATTCTAGTAGAATGCACTAGGAGGAAAAAAAAACCCACAAAACAACCCCCCTCTCCCCCAAAAAATCCCAAAAGAAACAACCCACAAACAACTACTAGTTTCTACAGAAATGAAACTATCACAGAAAAAAAAAAAAAAAGGCAAACAAAAAAACCCAAAACAACAACAAAAAAAAAACCCACCACACTTTTAAAAATGTGCATACATTTTTCATGGATTGGGCCTAAAGCACTTATTTATATTTCATCTCTGTATGACATGGTTTTGCTCATCTAATTCCATTTAGAACATTACAATTTTTGTTTCAAACGTCTGTGCGCTGAAATATACTCTCTAAAGTACCCTGGAGCTGCTGGTATTGTGAATATTATCTAAATGACTCATTCAAATTTTTAAGGACCACTCAGCTTGGAAATACAGTATTCTGCTTTTTCAATTATTTTTATTTTTTTTGTTTGATGTGCAAAGAAGAAAGATGTACAACAGATAGTATTTGAACGAAGTCACACAATTGCTGCTGCGTTCTATTTTATGGGATGAAGTCAGACATGTGCAAGTGGAACGGTTTCTTCAGATATGCACAGGGTGAACCTTGATTGCTTTTGGCATTCCTGCAAAGGCCATAGCATGAAGAATACAAATCTCTCTCTCTTTGATGAGGAAGCAAAAGACAACTATCAAACACTACCGCTTATAGGATGTCTGTTTCTATTCTGCTACTACACATTCTATAAAGAGCAGAACTTCAGCTTAGCATTTCATGCACACATTGTCTTTGCACACCTGCAAAGTATGGTGAAATTCTAACTCTAGTGAAATGGAAGTTTTCTTAAAATGCATATGATAACATAATATTATACACTCAAACATTCACAAATATTTGACTGTATACAAAGCAGGTCAGGTTCTGCGTCATGTATATTACAGGACCTCTGAGGCCGCAAAGCATATATTTTGAAGTCAGGCTTTGTAATTTTGCTGAAGTAGACAGACTTCAGGTCTAACTTACGTGATTTTATATTTTTTTTAAAAGGATTCAAACTCAGGAATAACACATTCACCTCACTGACATTGAAAAGTCACTGTAGAAATGACACTGCTATAGAACCAGCACATAGCAAGACAGGAATTCATTGGCTATCAAGCTACTTCAACTACAAGAAGAACACTCTAAGAAAGTTAACTTTTCTTTTGCACTGGTTGTTTTTGTACAGAGCCAGAAAGCTAATCGAAGGGAAGAACAGCCTTTCAGACAGTACAGATACCTAGTTGAGATCAATCTATAGAATTGTTTGTTTTTACATATGGAAATCCACAATCTCAACCATATTTGTTGACTGATCTCTGCAATTACTAAGGCAAGCGGGACTTTTGCTCAACAGAGATTAGGCTTTTCTCAGGCTGCTAGAACAAATCCTCTGAAGAAGTCAGGGCATTTTTCAGAACAGAAAAGCATGCTTTCCTAAATAACCACCCCAGCCTTAACTTATCAGACAGCATATAGACATTATTCCCTAAAAGTTAAGGCCAAAAGGGTACCAGATGCACCTACTGTGTATTCACAGGTTGTTAACTCTAACCAAAACATTCTAGTTAACGTCCAAAGTTTTCAGTGAGGGAGAAGTACTTCTGTACTTAGAAAACTAACCTGCCACAGACACAGGGTTGGCAAGACCTGAGGAAGCCCTGCAATGGCAAGGAATTAATCACGTGAGATGTACACAAATGATCCTAGCAGATGAACCACACCTCATGCTATATGAGGTGAAAGATCCACAGAGCCTGCCAACATGACCCAGGGAAACTTCCCTCCCAAACCAGCTAAGGCAATCCATAATCACTTGCTATACCACCTACAAAGACATCTCCTGTCATGGCCAATCTCTAATGCTGCAAGGGAAAGCAATTAATAACAATGAAAAGAAGCAGCATACAGAAATCTGTGTTCATTGCACAAAGGAAGAGATGAAAAGAAGTCTGCCCTGAACATTTTTAGACAGTTTACTGAAAATCTGAGCCATGACATTCAGGTCTGTTAATTGTCTTAATGGAGAGTTGCTGGCTATAGGCTTTTGAGGGAAATGCTTTCCTCTAAACGAAAGGGAAGAGGAGCAAGGCTAGTTGCACAGGGACACAGCCATCCAGCCAAGGGTTATCAAAAGGCTTAGGGTGACCGCAACTCTCTGTCTCTTCCCCAGAGGGACACTCTCCTGTTCAACAGACCTCACAGCCAGAAAGCATCTTCTTATTTCAAAGCTGAATTAGCTGAACTTCAGCTTCTGTCAGCCAAGAGGAAAAACCTCTGCTACCAGGTATCTTCTTCAGAGTGGCCTCCCAGCCTACTCCTAAGTTAGCTGAATACTCTGAATTGTTTAAGCTCTACATCCTGATGCTTGTTTTCCAATACTTAACCCATTTTATACCCCATCTTGGGCAGAACAAAACATAATCCTAGGAGGAAGCTTACAAACGATGTTAATTTTTCTTTTTCATGGATCACGTCAGCTCTTTTTAGTCACAGCACAGCAGCAAAAATTCAACTTAAAGAAATTATCTGTGATGCCATCTAAGTTGTTTCACAAGCCACAGCTTTCCAAAATGTGATTTACTTCATTCTCCATTACGATATATACTAGCTGGGCTTGACCGTATTAAAAACCAGCGTTTTGTTGGAACATAAACATCAAACTAGTTGATCGCGTTTTACCTGGCCGTATTGTTTACTTCCTCACTAATTTTTACAAAAAAAATGTCACCAGCAAATATTATACATCACTGACTAGATCACTGATCAAGATTTGCCTGCTCTACTCTCACAGTGTACAAAGAATATATTTACAGCACAAGTACCTGAAAGAGCCTGAAAGAATTACAAGGAGAGGATGCTTACCTATAGAGACTGTCACAACTGGAAGCAGAGAAAGATTATTGAATGAGTATCTTAGGCACTGAGTAAGCTGTAAAGCTGAAGAATTTTTCTTTGCTCATGCAGGGGGAAATAAATAAATTTAAAAAAAAAATTTTGCTCAGGGGATGTCAACTGCATTGCTGATTGAGGTGGAAAATCTGTGAAGGAGCCCCTTGTTAGAACTGTTGGCAGTGTATCATCCAGTGTTGCACATGCTTTCTCTGCACCAGGCAGGGATTTTTCATTTCATCTATCATTCAGAACTTGCTGTAACCCTTCCAAAAGTCACATTACGTTGTTATATACTCCTATTAACACAAAGACCTTTGCTTCATGAAGAAACTGGCTGCTCTGGAAGATGGGCATAAGGAGCAGGCGTTACAGGTGGCCTTTTCACATTTTGATGCCCCACCAACACACTCAGGGAAGCAGTATTTCCACCAAAGATGATTTACATCTCCCCAGCTTTCAGTACCTGTCTTTTACACAGGGCTTTGTACCTGGGTGTTCTAACATCCTTCTCCACCACCAGCTTATCCCATGCTGCTTCTACTACTTACAACACTCCCAGCCAAATTAAACACAGGATTTGCCTCCAGCAAATAAAATAAAAATTATTCTGAAACCTAAGGAAAGCTCAGCAATATATCCTAAACTGTTGGCTACAACCCTGTTCCTAAAGAAAAGAGTGCCACTCCATATCATATTGCCTTCGTGGGAAGATCACTTTCTCTCTCATCAAAAACACTGCAAAGGAAGCCATGTCAGCAGTAAATGCTGTGCTAACAAAGACTTCACTTATATGTGAGTTATTAAAGGTCTGACCTATAGAATCAGAATATCCAACAGTATTTTTTTTCTCCAGAATTTCCATATCAACTCCAGTATACTAGCCAAATACGAAGCCAGGCATCTCTCTTTTATGATCTGAGAAAAGAAAAAAAAAGAAGAAAAAAAATGAAAAAGAAAATATTACTGCTGATTCTGTCAAACAAATTAGTTTTTACTATTTGCACTAGTGACATATGGTATTACACATTTGCCACACTCTATCCCAGAAGCAGTCATCCCGCATGCATGAACTATTTTTGTGAACTCTTATAACAGTGCTTTATATTCTTTGTGCACCCTGAGGGACAAGACAAAGGTGCTACATAACAGCAGATTAATTATGCTCCTATTTAGACACAATCTTGCTGATTCTTCCTCTGACTTCTATATCCAGTGTCACTTGAAAATCAGTGCAACGAAGTAATAGAGCTCTGCATCAGCCCATACAAAATAGTAATTAACTTGAATTGAATAAATGCCTAACATAAGCAGATAAAAATACAAACCATTCACTGTCTACATTCCTAACAGGCAAAACCAAGGCTGACCAGGGCTAGGAGAGACTGGAAAAAGGTATTTTATGGTGAGGTTTTTGGTTTTTTGCCAGTGCAAAATGAAATATCTCATAGGACAGGCTACAGGAGCCCAGCACTACAGTGCCAAATTTATTGCAGGTGAAAGATAGTTACTTTGCTTCCTGAAACCATTATGATTAAAGTATTAATTTACCAATCTTGCCTCCTGCAAAAATGTCCTCACTACCTTCCCCTCCCTTTCAGAACTGCTTCCTTTCCAATACTGAAAAGTTTCTGTCTGTGGAAGCAGCATTGTAGCCCAAGAAAGCCGATGACCAGGTGACGGTGAGCCACATTGGCTCTACCACTCTCCTATTCTTAGCTCATGTAGTAGCTAAAACAGTAGTTCCAGTGGTCAGGAATACCAGCCCATCAGTGTTTCAAGTTGCCGTTCTAGAGTAGGAAAATGAAATAAACATAGTCAGACCATCTATGTTTTTGTCCATTGCATCTACCTGAATCTGCTTGATAATAATCTTTCAAGGTCAAGGGGAAAAAAAAGCAGAATTCAATTTGACCATTATTTTCCTTTAATCTTTGCAGTTTCCATGTCTGATTTTATCAAGGTATGAAAGGATTGCCCTGCTACAGAGGCAGAAGTGACCAAGGAAGCTGAATGAACATTGGATATGCTTTTTAGAATACAAACAAGGAAAGGCTGATGGGGAAAGGGTCAATTTAGCAACATAAGCTGTCTAGTTTGTTAAATACACCACCATCACCATCCACCCCCAAAACATATATTTAATAAGGTATCTGTTAGTAACTAGGCAAAATGAGATTATATCCAGCACTAGACAAAGAGTAAGTTAATTATAAATATCTAATGTTAAGAGAAGTTGTATAGCTGTACATACTGTCAGTGTTCAATTATGACCTGCAGGTAAATACCACAACTTTAAACAGTACCAGATATCATTGTTCTAACAGCTGAATTGTTAACTTTGTGTGCAGTCCTTGCAATCCTAAACCCACCTATTAGCTATACAGCCCATGAAATACTGTGTCAAAAGAATAGCTTTAATAGAAAATTGTAAAAAGGCTGACAGAGATATGTCAATGAAACCTAAAAAGCAAAAGAGAAGAGGAAAACAAAGAAAAGTTAAACCGCTTTGAGCCTTGGTGGCCTGGCTACTAGAAACTCTTGGATCTTTATCTTAGCCCTGGGAAAGTAGATTGAATCACTTCACAGTAACTTTTCCTCCTCTGAAAAGTTGTAAAGCTCAGGGTAATAGTTATTGTCTGGGTCAACCACGTCACAAGCAGCACTGATGAGTGAACGATATTAAATACCAATGCCAGTGGCGTAAGGTGGTATAATGCTGAGACAATTGAGCCCTTTCTAAAAGGGCTCAAGTCATTTGAATGGGCAAACACATCCTACTCTACTGCTTTATTCAGACATTTTTGCCTTTTACTTTGATAACAAATGTGCTTGGAAAAGTACACCAGATTTATAACTCTATAGACAGAAAAATAATCTAAGGATCACATATTATATACAGTAACCATAGTTTTAGAAAGACTGTCCTGTGAAATGGAGCAAAATTTGCAAAAGCAGCTCAGAAACACTAACTGTATTCAAGATACAGCCAACTTCTTCTATTTGATACACTGCTTACATTATCTGTTGTATCTATTTGATACAACACCGTGGGCATTTGCTTCAGGTATTTTCTGTTGGAAATGCCTGCCATTACCAATAGCTAAGTGGAGCAGCTATGATTCTAGAAGCAGTGGTGGCATTCAGTTCCCCCAAATCTTTTATGTGGCATTTTCCATGCTCTAGATGTTCACAGGTTACAAGCAAAAATCTTAGGGGGAAAACATAAAAAGGAAAAGAAAAACATCTTAAAGGTAGAAAGAGAATTTCAGAAGAAAACAATTTAAATCACTAAAAAGAAAACATCCACCTTCATCACGGACAGGTGTTTTTTAATTCTTTTCAAACATACCTTTTCTATATAATCTTTGACAACATACTAAAAAACCACTTAAAGCCACAGGCCTAATCAGAAACTTCAAGAGTTGAGAGTTGATGACATGCTGCACTTACTGTTTTGATGAGTTTACACTCCATGAAGAGGAAGGAAACATCCCCCTGCACAGCATATGGCATCACTACAGGAGATAGCAACAAGAAACGACCTTCAAGGGACCATCTGCCAGTTCTGCTCCAGTCACACCTCCTCCTTGTCCACAACATGACCCTTATACCAAGGAGACCAGCAAAAGATGCACACGAGAAACATCCTAAACAGTTAAAGCTCATGCTAGGCTTGCATCATTCACTTCACCTTTATTAGAGTTCTTCCCATCAAATGCCAAGAGCATTTAACCTTTAACACTGTTGTCCAGGCACATCTGAACATACCACTGAAACCATGGCCCAGAGGTGGTTATCCATTCCTCACTGCTTCCACATCTTCAAATATTTCAAAGAATAACAAAGGGAGAAAACCACTAAGACAAAATGTGATCTTTATTGGCAGATGGTACCACAGGATAAACGGCTGTCGGTCTCCTGTAAATAATTCATCATTGTCAAGTGCGGTGCCCCAGTCACCTCAACAGCAGTATATGATACTAAGAAAAACGTAACATTTGTCACAGAAGGACCACATACATCACAGGGCTTTCTTTTTAACCCAAGTTAGGCACAAGAATACATTTTACAGAGTCAAGCAAGACCTTACGGATGCACAAAAACAACCTTCCTTACACATACTCCCCTGTGCAAGCTGGCTAACCCTCATAACCAGAGAGGAGTAAGGTGAGTGGCACTGACTTTCCATTTGCTTGTGAGAAGCTAAACAGATGACAAGAAACATGGATAGGTGCCTTGTCCCATTTCTCTCCTAAGCCCCCAGTGCAGCAGCCAATGCACGTTGTGTTCCCGGCACATTTAGGTCACCAGCAATTCATCACACACATCCTAGAGATAAAGTGAAGTAGGGACACAACTGGGACTCTCAAGGCATCACTCAGGCTCACAACTCCCAGTGCAAATGCTGGGACAGCACAGGTCACGCCTCACCCCTCTGCCACTGCATTCCACCTCCTGTTTTGGGGTCATACAGAAACAGATGGGGAAACAGGCAAACTGCAGTTGGAAAAAGAGTTTCTGAATACTGCCCCTACGATGTAGCTGTGTTTCCCTTACAGAGCTCTGAACAGGCCAGTGCTACAATAACTATTATTCCCAAATTACAGGGAAGACTGGCCAAACAAGGAACGTGTCCTTAGTTGACGCACAGAGGAAAATCCACGTAAAGAGCTGTATACACAGAGTTACTTGTTCTCCACACTTGTTTCTGCAGTAACAGTATAGAGACCACAGGCTACCCGATGTGGAAGGGTGGCTTGAATCACCTATTAATCTCCTGCCAGAAAAGCTCCCTTAATCCACTTTAGGTGCTGAATGGCAGCACTGAACATATCCTTAGGTGTCTCCTTCCTCTGCACCTCCTGCAAAATATACAAGGCTGTTACAGACCCTGGCTTGAGAGCGTGGCTATTTAGCTCAAGATAAGGTAATTTTTTTAATCTCAGAAGATTTTGGCTACTGTTGCTTGTGCACTCCAAGCAACAACAATAAAGGCTTCCCTTAACAGCCAGAACAGTTGGGGCACAGGATCAGCCCAAAAGATCTCCGACACCCACCCTGGGCAGACACGTTACTCTGAACAACCAATGCTGTTCCAATCCGTAGAAATAACAGATAGATCTGAGATACAGGAACAATATAAATACGGCATCCATTCAAAATAAAAAAATATAAAAATATGTTTGTGCAATTTTGTGGGAAGGGGTAGGCATAAATAGTGTCTGTCTCCCTCTCCCCCCTCCTTTTTTTTCTTTTCTTTCTTTCTTGTCACTTCTCTCATATTTCTGCTTATTTTACCCACATTACAGCTGTAGCTGTATAAATGACAGGCTGTGGCCCAGCGTCATGTGACAGATCATCCTACATCAGCTCTGAAAAATGGAGATGCTGTCAACTGTCTGGTTTTCCTCACATTCACTGTCAGCATCAGTGCATTCAGGCAGCATGTCACAGTCATCTGAACAAGATGAATACAGTACTGTGAACATCAGCTTGGGAACCAAGTCAATCACACATGTGACCACAACCACACAGAAGCATTTGTGCTGAGAAACTGCCACAGAGAAAGGATTTCCAGTGCCCTGCTATGTACTGCCACTGGTAGTTTTTAATTAAAATATCTGCTCAAGCTAGTTTAAAAAACAAAGAGAGATTTTTGTGCTGAGGCTTTTTTTGTACAGAAGCTCATAAAGAAAAACCTCAGCATCCCCTGGGGTTGAAGACAACCACAACATGGACTAAAGCTATCAGGGACCAGCCTTGCTGTTCCTAATCCTACTGGACTGATCTCACTGACAGGCTTCCACAGTGAAGCTAGGGGATCAGTTCTCCTGTGCTACCCACATGAGCCTCTAAACAGAGGTAGGTCAGCGGAGACAACGTTGTCTCCATTCCCCCACTGTTCAGTGCAGATAATCCAGAAAGGGGATGAAAACGAAGGGATGGAAGAAGAGGCTGTTGCCATTTAATTCCCATGGCAATGGGCCATATGATGGTTCAGTGCTGCTCTGTTCATGGGACAACACAAGTGGACATTGCCTCCTCTCCAGTCACCTCAAGGTTCCTGAGTTGTGTATCCCAGTCCATTGAAGGTTGTGCACTCCTTATCGAGGCACCTTGAAACAAAGAGGCCTTTCCCATATAACAAGAAGCTGCACAGTGAAAAACAGTGTAGGGCATGACACAGGAAAACTAAATGTTTCTCCCATTCCATTGTACTTCATCAAACAATATCCATAGTTTTTCTTCCTTCCCACCTTGCTTCCCTGTCCAATAAATTTCCCTCTCAAAAATATGTGCAGGTCTTTATGCTTATCTCTTGCCTCTGAAATGTATTTTATTGTATGCCGCAGGTTGGTCTCAGACCTGCGATCACTACACAACCAACCAGGAAAACATTAACCCATTGTGCCTGTGCTGAAACTGGTTTCAACATCAGTGAGCCAAAGCAGTGGTCTGGGAAAACAACAGAAATGCCTTTAGCAATGCAGTGATAAAAAACAGCATTCACCCAGCTGAAGTGGCATTTATGAGCAAATTTTTGAGCACTGTCCCCAATACGAAAAATATGCAGTACATTAAAACGAGTATCATAAAAACATCAGGAAAAAATGCCAGAACAGCAGTGACTTTGTAGTGGTCAGAGAACAGTCCTATTCAAAGAGAATAGGACTTCAGCTCAGACAAAAGACTGTTTCAGCTGCATTGGGAGGTCCTCCGACCAGAAGACCCATTTGAATCATCAGTAGAAGCCTGGACTCTGTGGCAGCTGACACAAATGTTGAATCTCTTTCTGCAGTAGAACCTCTGCTACCTGGTCACGCTATCTGCAGCACAGAGGTAGGGGAAGAGAAATTTTATTTCCAGTTACAGAAGCACTTCTGGCTTTATCTTTCTAACAAAAGGTGAAGGGATAAACTGTGAAGGAAAAGCTGTGCATTCCGTTAACAGTACTGTGACTTCATGATTTCTGGGACTGCTTCTCTCAGTCTTGCCCAGAGCACCATCTCCATTGGTACCTTAATGAGAGTACCATTGCATTCAGTACCTTATCTGAAAAATGAAACTTTGCCTCGGTCACCTTCACAAAAGTAAATCACCTGCACACCTACTCCTCCATGCATGGTCGTACTCAGAATGGGAGCAGATGAATGATGGCTAAAGACCATTCCCTTCTACAAGGATCCACTCGCAACTCTTCTGCTCCTAATGTGGCTGCTGACAAAAGGAAAACGCTTCTTGCCTTCTAGACATAGAATGCAACTGCAATGGAGCTAGGCAGTGTATGTGGAATACGATACCCGTTATTAAAAGCAACAGAAATGAAGGCAGTTTACTTGAATTAATGAATTTTTTCCCCAGATTCCAAAAGACAACCATTATAACTTCTGCAGGTTTCTCTGCCATCCGTTTCCCTATCAGCAGGGACAGTCATGCAGAGAAGTTACATTCATGTGCAAGTGTGAATATGAATCAAACGAAGATCCTACTTCTGAAATATCTGCTGCTCTCTGATTTGACTAAACAAGCAGATACATTTATTTAAATAGCTCCCTGCACTGACAGGGATCTCAAAACAGCTCAGCATAAGTGCAAGAAAACCAGAAAGTGAGATTAGGTCATGGCTGGGGGGATCATATAAAGAGTGCAAAGTTTTCTCAGTTTCATATAACAACCCCTGCCACACATACATAAGGGAATAAGCAGTCAAGCTAGGCTGAGACCATACTTGATTCTGCTAATATCCTGACCTCCAGATTTTGTCCATTTGGGAGATGAAACAATCATATTTTAGCTCATGAGAGATGGAATAAAACTGAGCTTTTCCTTCCTACCAATAGTATTTTTACCAGTAACACAGGAAACCCTCAAGAGATTTTACTTTGTGTTTAAGAAAAAAATAAATAAATTAGGGCTATTGAAACTCCAGAGCAATCTATGTTAAAAGAATTAAGTCTTCAGGACCTAGCAAATTGGACTTTTATTTGCAGTAAGGTACAGCTACCTGACATATTATCAATGTCGATAGGTATTTTTTAAATTGGATCTCATTCTAGAATACAGGCTCTCTGCTGCCAGCATCTGAGTAATGTGCTGGCTCATTAACAGATCTCTTTGTACGAGAAGAGGTAGAAGATTATCCCTAAGCTCACGTCTTTTAGCCAAACAGACACATTATTCTTGCTGTGCTCAAAAGTTCTGAATGGTCATTTACAGTAAAAGCAACAGCTTTCACTGGAAAACAAGTAACTTGCCAAGAAATGATGAATTGGAGGGGAAAAAAAAGAAAAGAAAAGGGAAAAGCGGATCTATTACAAATCTCCAAAAGATGAAGCTTTGTCAAAGAACAAACTTGAGAAACACTAACTTTATCATCTACCTCAAGAGTCCTGCTATTCCTTAGGATTCCACCAAAAGGAATACAAAAGTGTAAGAGACAGAATATAAGATGAGTGACTTTTTTTCTTTCCTTTTTTTTTTTTTTTTTAAGGGAGGGGATGGTTGGAGAGGGAAAGCAAGCTACAAAATGTGATAAAGGTATAGTGCCAAGTAATGCAATATTAAGATGAGTTGACATTACTAGAACAGAAATAATTCCTGGCCCTATTTGATGAAGCTTATTCACTGTGTTCATCACTTCTTATCCAAGCTGTCAGGAAAATTGTAGCACTTACCATACACAGTCTTAACAAAAAACACACCTTTGAAAACTGTGTTAAACAAACTGAGATAATTCATGACAGAGTTGCTAAACTCACAGGAAATGCATTTGTTCTCTGATCACCAAGCCAAAATCCTTAAGATTTTTCATGACAGGCACTTCTCATACAACCATTGCTTACGTTTTTCTTGTCAAGAAGCTCTCAAACCACACGCGTGTGGGGTAATTGCCAAGAAAGTAGACAACTTCCAATTCTTCCAAGTCTCAAGTGTTAACTGGTGGGTCAAATAGAATCTAGCGGAGCATCCACGTGCCACGTCACTGCTTTAGTCAATAAGAAGCAGTAGCTGTTAATAGACCAAAAACATTGGGAATATTTTTTCATGTTCTTTTAAATTAACACTGCATGTAAATCATTCTACCTACTTGAGCTCTGGGATTGCATTGTGATATTGGGGCAAGATTTGAGCCAGTCTCAACTGTCATCACCACCCTAGGTAGCATAAACACAATACCCAGTACGAAGTCTGATCACATTTGTTCAACAGTTGCATGCAGAGAGCATGCCTCTCTCATCATTTACATCTCTGCATGGGAATTAGAATTCTGTCAACGTCAGTGGAGCCAGATCACCACATAGCCACAGTGAGGAAGAAAAGAGAAATCAGCCTGCATCCCATACTAGTTGGATAAAATAAGGAGAGCTGGTCAAACAGTTCACTAATTCAAAATTAAGTTATTAAACAAGTTAGCTCTAAGACTATCCATGGACTTGCATTGTATGCAAATAATCATCAGGTCATTTGCAGAATACTCTTAGTTCACAATGACTTCACAAAATTTAACCAGTATTCCTTTCTTCAAAAAAAAGCTTCAGTCAACTAAGGAGAAAATAAGGAAAAAAAGGCCCAAATGTATGAGCTGGATAATCTATTATATGTCACAAGCATTGTCTAGCTGAAATGAAGCTGTCATGAATAATCCATAAACCAAAATAGATGCACCTCATGCTTAAAACCAACACAATCAGAGATAACAGGCTCAGTTTACAAACAATAGAAAGTAGGTTCCTTATTGTAGAATTTGGTTGCAAAAAAATAATAATAATAATTCAGGGTGCTGATCTCTTTCCTAGAAGACAATTAAAATAATTTTGATAGTAGCAAAAACATAAAAAACCCCCACAAAAATTAGATAGATTTTATTACAACTCAAAGAACTGAAAGGTTTACTTCAGAGCTAACAAGGAAAAAGGGCAAAATGAACAAAAATTCTATTCATAGATTCTATATTGTTTCTTTTTCTGTATGACAGAGAAATTAAATTCAACACAGTGTCGATAAACTCGTAAATTTGCTAAGGGCATAATTATCATTGCCCACTACTCTCCATCAGCCTCAAGACAGCATCAGGCTACACACACACCACCATTCAGTGAGATGGTTCCAGCAGTTAACATGTTATCAAGAGATGGTGTCATGGGAAAGGGGTTTACTTTTTAAGGATGTATTTTTGCCACATCTAGTTGTAATCTCCTCAAACGACCAAGATGCATCAAAATTAGGTGTCACCAGTTCTTGAACAGGAGACTCCTCATGTAAAATAAGAGTTTAAAGGACACAGGACAAATGATTCACACATTTTCTCCACAGAATTCTTATTACCCTTTGAAATTTTTCTGCTTGAGCTTCCAGATCTGGGTCCTCCTTTAATGACCCAGCTGCCTAGAAAATGGCCACAGTTTGCTTGTTTTCATTTGTTTTACCATCAATTATCTCCTTAAAAAGCCTTTTAATTTTTTTTAGAAATGGAATTAGCAGAGTTTGCCATCTCCAGCAACCCATCCCCATCCCTCACCTTAAAACCTGCAATAGTGCCTGGACTTTAGGTTCCACTAAGACACTTTTCCTCAATAAAAGGAGTTTAAAAAAATATATGGGGGAAGTATGATCCAAATCAGACCATTTCAATCTGCTTCTCTCTGGTTTTCTTAGTATCTCAGTTTAAAAAAATTGTAAAACTTTATGTCTGAAACAGGAGCAGTTGGGGAAAACCATTAAATGAAGCTGTACTAAACTTTACAAAAACAGCTGAACATGTGAAGAGTGAACTGAAGATTTAATCCTGCAACATCTCAGCCAGGTAAGTAGTTTTTAATAGGGTATCTTAACTTCCTGTAAAATTTAACACGAGAAACAGTTTAAAAGATCGTGCATATTTTGCAGTATTCTGAATTTTTTTCTGATGAAAACCAAGTGTGCAAATTGTATTGTGGGTATTTTTACTGTAGCTAATTAAGTAGGATAATTTTCAAGGACAGAAGTGGCAAGTAAGTGTCTGATGCCCAACAATCATTCTTAAAATACTTGAGGGAACAGGGCAGGGCTATTCACCCACTTATGTAGAAGGACGAAGGAGTATAATCACCTTGCATAACTTCCCTCAGGA
Source organism: Thinocorus orbignyianus (assembly GCA_013400375.1). Lineage (NCBI taxonomy): Eukaryota > Metazoa > Chordata > Aves > Ciconiiformes > Thinocoridae > Thinocorus > Thinocorus orbignyianus. The sequence goes on from VXBW01001871.1 coordinate 427,000, forward strand.
TGTTGAGGACAAACTGAGAAACAAATCTGAGGTCACTGCAGGCTAACACTGCAATCACCTTACCCTCCTCTTCTTTTTTTCTTTCTCTTTTTTTTTTTTTTTTTTATGAAGGGTGTCCCTTGTGCCTTTATGAGTTTCAGAAGTGTACTCAGCAGACGCTTAACTTCCAAAATAAAGGCTTATGCCAAGGTTTTACTCACATGCAAACCTGAAAAGTTAGGGTAAAAAGATATGCTAAAACATTTCCATGATTCAGGACTTGGACGAATAAACAAATCTTCACAATTTTTTTTTAATTTCTTTTTACTCTGTTCTGACTCCAAAATACTCAGTGCCTTAATCATATTATGTACATTATGTTTTAAATTATCTGCTCATAAGTACCTCTTCTACTTTTGATATAGCTTCTTCTGTTGGCCTGTATCTTCTTACAGTTTCAGAAAAATTCTGGGAAATGTGCTTGTCTCCTACACTTTTTTTTTTCATTTAAAGTTCATTTTTGCATATTTACCTCCATGCTGTGTCCCCTTGGGATATATGAATCATATCCATAGCAGTTAATGGCTGTAAATAATGTAATGTCATGTAACAATATGAAGATACAAAAGCCACACATTAGAAAACTGCACTTGGAGATAGCATTAAGGAGAACACGACAAAATTCTCAAACATCTTCCTAATTCAGACCAGTATTTCTGCAAGGAATATAAGATTTTGTTCTAAATCTCCTTTAATGTTGTCTAGACCTGAGCATAAGCGTCTCTTCTTAGACATCTTTTTGGTTTTGGAGGAATATAGAGTGCTTTTTATACACGGGGAAAAATAAAATGCAAAAGGAAAGAGGAAGAGAACAATTAATATGATTTATTAATACCAAATATGCATTAATCATTAGCAAGCCATCCCACATTCATCACTTGCAGGAAGGCTCATCATTCAAGCCATTTTTGGTGCCGTTGTTAATTGCCTGATCTTGGGGCTGATCTTCCCACTGAAGTCAACGAGACAACTTCCATTAACTTTTACATGAACCGTACCCATTTTGCCAGATATATGCCCCTTCATAGCAACTGAAGGGCCATCCCCTTGTCTTTCATCCATTTCCAAATAAACTACTTCCTAGACCCTTTTTCTTTTTTTTTCCCTTTTTTTTTTTTTTTAATGACATCTATACAATCATCTTTTTAGCTACTGTTTTAACCTTCAGCAATTGCTGCATTACTGAGGCTGATGAGAAAATCACAAGGCTTTTTCCGTGAATGACTTCAGTATTTGCTCTTATGTTTGACTTTCACTTGTGAAGTCACTACAAATGTAAGGTCTGGTCTGAACATACACGTTCAATGTTCATCTGCCTCTAAAATCACTACTTTAAATAGCGTCACAGAATGAAAATAACACACACTTCCACCAGGAAGCCTACTTCGTAGAAGGACAGTACATCACAGGCAATACATAAAACATACCACCTATCTGTCATCATAGCAGATGACATCTGTTATGTCACATATTTATGTAAGATAATATCTTGCTTTGCTTTACCCATTAGACTGCTTATTTCAGAGGCTGAAAATCTTCTAGTGCTTATAGCTTACTGCTGAAATAAGGTTCAATTGACCATTACCTCCTTCAACAGACATCTGCTTATACAGGAAAGCTCTCACGGGCAATGGCACATCCATAAGCATCTTGGTCCAAGCCAAGTCTAGAAGTTCACAAAAGCCAGGGATTCACTACACCTTGAAACCTGTAAAATCATAAAATCGTTAGAGTTGGAAGAGACCTTAAAGATCATTGAATTCCAAACCCCCTGCAGTGGGCAGGCACACCTCCCACTAGAGCAGGTTGCTCAAAGCCCCAACCAGCCTAGCCTTGAACACTTCCAGGGATGGGGCATCCACAGCTTCTCTGGACAACCTGTTCCAGTGTCTCACCACCCTCACAGTGAAGAATTTCTTCCTGGTATTCAACCTAAATCTCCCCTCTTCCAATTTAAAACCCTTACCCCTTGTCCTATCATTACACTCTCTGACATCTTTGTCTCTCTCCTGCTCTCCTGTAGGCCCCTTCAGATACCGGAAGACTGTTCTAAGGTCTCCCTGGAGACTTCTCTTCTCCAGGCCAAACAACCTCAATGCTCTCAGTCTGTCTTCACAGAAGAGGTGCTCCAGTCCTCTGATCATCTTTGTGGCCCTGTGCTGGACCCACTCCAACAGGGCCATGTTCTTCCTGCACTGAGGACTCCAAAGCTGAACACAACACTCCAAAATGGGATCTCATAAGAGATACAGGAGATACTGTACGTAAGATACCTATTCAGGATACTTATTCAGGCTTACACACACTTGGAAAACAACTGGAGAACAGCAGCTAGATCCACATGAGTCAGATATACAAACATATTTCTTTAAATGTATTGTGCTTCAGCAAGCAAATCAATCACACAATCCCAACTCTTTGTCACAGAGAAGGTTTTCCGTCCCCGCATATGCAGTACACATTTATCATTAAAATAGTCCCCACAACATTTTTGTCACTGAAACAGCATTACTGGAAAATTGTCACTAATTCTTCTTTCATCTTTCAGAATAAATGCTTCCCCATTATTTTATTTTAAATGTTCACATCACTTTGAGGCAATTTTCAAAATCACTGACATTTTTATTTCACCAGAAGCAGTCTTTTCCTACCCTTTGCTAAACAAGAATGTAACCCCTGCTGTTTTCTGTGAATTGGCATTTTCAAAAGTTATTTTGAAAATTATTCAAAAATTGGTTTTAGTCTACTCTGCAGTGAAACAGCATAGAAAAATTGATTGAAGATGGATCTATTTCAAATGGTGTGGTTGGGTTGTTTCAAACACATGCGCACACACACACCAAAAGAAAAAAAATACAAAAATCTTTCCTGTATTTTCCAACTGTCTCATCAAACCTATGATAATTTCTATCAAGAGCTTCTGAATGTGCTAATGGACTTCAATTCTCTTGACTTCAGTGGGAGTAACACACTTCAGCATCTCACAGGAGGTAACTGGCACCACATGACTAGTTTTTCAAAGGACACAGTTTCTCAAACTACCTTTGTCCTGAAAGAATTCAATTTAGTCAGCCCTGAAGCCTGTCTCATTCATACAATACATGTTTACAATAAAGCTATTTCTCCCATTGTCCACTGCACAACTTTCAAAAACAGTTATTAAACAGCTGCCTCCTTAGTCCACAGTCTCTCTAATTTGCAAAACTGCTCATCTCTTTACTGGAACATCACCAGAGCAATTGACCATTGTCCATTAGAGAGCCTCTACTTCTATCTAAAGCTGTAAGAGGAAACAAACAACAAAAAAAAGGCAGGTTTCTGACAAAAAATAAGTTGGTCATTGGTTGCACAATATAAAAGAGATCTGAAGAATTTAAGCCAAGTTAGAAGGTTCTAGATTTGAAACAATGACAACAATAATAAAAAAAATCACAGAAACTGAATTGACTGAATCAATTTTCTTGTAAAAGTGTCACAATTACAGATGGTAACAATCTGGAAATGGCTGCAAAGAGAAAATAATTACAAAGGGATGAAAATGTATTAATGTTCAATCGTGTTGCATGTGTGGGAAAGTATATTCTGATATATTCCGGCTGTCCTTAATTCATCATCCAACTGTACTAAGCACCCACTTCTACAAACAAAAACACTGCCTCAGTTGTTGAAATCCTTTATTTAGTAATCTGTGTAGGCTGAAATGTTGAAAATGGTTTCTAAATTCCTGGCTTCTGAATCTGTCTTCAAAGTTGTCTTTGCCCATATTAGTGTACAGCTGCAGGCTTTTATCAGAAGTTATTGGATTTACCGATTTCTGTCAAACATCATAACATCATTTCTTCCAAGGAAATACCTACTATTTTAGAACTTGCAACTTGCCACTTAAGCCCAAAATTTTCCAAAATAAAATAAATAAAAAAATACACCAAGGATGCAAGGCAGGAAGAGAAAAAACTTTGGCGCACTCTACAAAGTGGGTGTTAGTATGGCTTAAGAAGCTGGAAAACAGCAGAGAAGATTCAGCCAAAAATCCAAACAAAAATCAGCAGACTTTAGGCACCCATAATACCCCATGGCTGTTTTTAGGCACCTGCAAATCAAGCAGTGCTCCATGAACCACTGCTTGGCTGCTACATGAGCAGATAGAGTACCTCCCTGTCAAAAGTCACCTGAGCTGTCTGCATCCTCTGCCTCTTGGGCTCACAATTGCCCAGTATGGTCTAGAAATTAAACCCCAATAGCCTGAGAAGTCCAGTCCAGCAGGCATGCCAAAAATTCACCTATGCATCCACAGGACAAGGCAGCTTGCAGAATGGAGCACCACACCTCAAAAGTGCATGCCCTTGCCAGGAACCAGGCCGTAGTGCTTCATGCAGGTGTTTTCATAGGCAACCTCCAGGTAATTCCACGTGAGTCTCTTGGAAAAGATACCGTATCGTATTCACTCTCCTGGGTTAGATCTGAATTCCACTCACATTTAAATGCAGCCTTGGAGGAAGCGTGACAAATTAAGTATTTTCACTCATTTGTACATCACAAACGGCTAGTTTGATATGCACATGCTTGTAAGTGCAGGGAGGGCATTTCAATACCCTCTCTTTTATATGAGAGCTGGAGAGGGACTCTTTGTCAGCAAGTGTAGTGATAGGACAAGGAGTAACTGTTTTAAATTGGAAGAGGGGAGATTTAGATTAGACATTAGGAAGAAATTATTTCCTGTGAGGGTGGTGAGGCACTGGAACAGGTTGCCCAGAGACGCTGTGGGTGCCCCATCCCTGGGAGTGTTCAAGACCAGGCTGGATGGGGCTTTGAGCAACCTGCTCTGGTGGGAGGTGTCCCTGCCCATGGCAGGGGGATTGGAACTGGATGATCTTTAAGGTCTCTTCTAACTCTAACCATTCTATGGTAATCCCTTCAAGGCACTAGACTCAAAGAAAGTCCCTTATGTTTAGGACATTTGAGAGCTGCCAGTGTGAGTAGAAGAGGAAGAAAGAGGCAACGTGTTGACAGGATGCACCACTCAGCAGAATGGTGCATCGAATAACTACAGCTTCTTACTTGGTGACACAGCTACTTAATATGTCCCTTGCTGAGATCATGGTCTTTCAACCTCCAACAAGCCCTGAACAAGGACAGACAAAGCTTTCCAGAAACAGAATCATACTAGTGATAGTATCGCTAAGGGTTTTTGATATCTTTTTCGACAAATGACTGCAAACTGACCTCAACATAACACACAGAGTAACAGATGCACAAACATGAACTGACAAAAGCAAACAGTAATGCTGTAAACATCTGTCTCTTTACATATGAAAACAACACACACACACACTTTATCATGTTTTTTGTTTTTCTGCTCAAACCATAAGCTAATCTGCTTTAGACTGTGGCTCAAAAAGACTAAAAACTTTATGGACCTCACCAAAAGTAGTCTGCTCCGTTGAGCTCAGCCCTAAAGCGAGGAACCACAGGAGACATGTTCCTCACCATTCTCAGTGCTGTTTGCAATACCTGACACCATCACAAACAGAAATGATACAACAAAACCTAGTACAAAATCCAGGCTTGGGGAACACACACAGCAGAGCCCTTCAAGTGACACGGTTAAAGAAAAGCAATTTCATCCTCAAGAAGTAGAATGATTTGACTTTTGCACAGAGATACACTGAGGGATGAAGTTTTGAGCACACTCAGAATTAACTGCATATTTTCCAGCTGTCCAGGCATTGCAGGACCAAGACAGATGTTTGCACATGAAGACTGTCAGCTTTCTTTCCAAGCAATGTACAATTCCTAAGACCTACTAAACACTGGATGCCTTTATGTCACTGCCAAGCAGCCGTAATGAATGAAGCACTTCTCAACCCCAGCTAAGATCAAAACATTATTGGTGAAGAAAAATAAAGGTCCTTCTGTATTAAATAAACCAAAGCTTCTGCACTGCCAAACAGTCCTTTTGGGGAGTTCAAGTAGAGACTGAGAGTGACATGGTAGGGAACACAATGCTCCTCCTTCTCCAGAAGCAAAAGAAGAGTGCTTTCCTCCTTTCTGAGCCTGAGAAAGCGGTGTTACCCTCAGCTCCCACATTGTCTCGGCTGGTGTTATAAAAGGTTCCATCTGCTTCAGCCACAGACTCAGTTATCTCCTGATGCTTACTCTATGCAGGCACTCAAGCTATTACGGAAGATTAGTGTTTGTTACTGAAACACTATTCAAAGGCAAAAAGCAATGACTGTTTTATTCTCAAAAGAATCCCAACGGATACATGCCCTTACCCTCACCATTACTTAAGTTTTTCCTCTGTATTATTTTGAGAGGATGAGATCATCCAGATAGACTCTCATCCTGATAGTCTAACTGAACTGAAATCTGGCTTTCTGAATATCAGCAAAATGGTTTACAAGCAGAATATTATTTGCAGCTATGCAACAGCATCAGTAGCGTGATGTTTGTTAATTTTCTCTAGGGTTTATTTTCAAATGTATGGACTACTGCAGAGAGTATTCAAGACTTTATAAATAAAGAGAATGTAACCAAATGGGTTTGTTTTGCTTGCATTAGACAAAAGAATTTTATTGTCAGAGGAAAGCTTCAGTTACTACAGTTGTTACTTGGGCAGAACTGCGTGGGTTAATGGATATGCCCACAAAAGCTAAATAGCTTTAGCCACTTCAAACACAAACTGTGAAGAGTTGTTATATCCCAAATTGTAGCTGCAAAAGGCTTTTTAGCATCGTTTGCCTAAACTATGAAGCACTACTTCTTCAGAAGATTACACAGGGATAACAAGTTCCGGTCATGATGAGCTCGTAAATAGAGGTTGGTTTTGGTTTTTTTTAAATAAAAAAAAAAAAAAAAAAAAAAAGAAAAGGAAAAAAAAAAAAAAGAGAGAGGGGGAAAAAGAGAGAAAAGACAGGAGAGAAAAAAAGAAGCACACACCGTTAAGAACATAGTTTCAGCAAAACTATAGCTTAGGTTCCTGCTGCTCTGCTGCTATTTCCCAACTGGCACAGAACAGTAATCCATCATAACTCTCTTGATACATTTTTATTTTGATCAAACTAAAACATATAAAGCAATAAATGAAAAACAAATAAAATTATTTTTAAAGCTTTTTTTACTAATAAAAAGGACAAAATAATAAAAAAGATAAAAATGTAACACTAATCGAACTTACAGTTTCCTGAGGGATTTAATTGTTAATATAAAATGAACATTAAGCTTACTCTGTCTTTAATAAAAACTTAGATTGGACTTGTATGCAAGGCCTTGTAAAATTTATGAAGCATACTCTTGATGTCAACAGCAATAACCATGCCAGGGTTCTACAGGCAAAATTCTTTGGTCTCTTAAGTGGGTGTATTGAGTAAGTCCCTTTTCAAATAACTTTTATCTGCGAAGTTCCACCTGAAACATCACTCATTTTCAGGTTTAAAAAAAACAAATGTGACATTTTCTGGTTATTTTTTCCACATACCCTTCCTTATTCACCAGGTTCCCAAGAGATGCTAGAAATATGGAAGAAAGTGGTTTTGAACAGAAATAAATAATTATTTAGTGAAAACTAAATAATAACATGTAAGCTTCCACTGTCTCAGTTGAACAACATGATGGATCTCTAAAGCTACAGAACAAGAAAATCACTTCCCTTTTAGAAATCCCAGTGGTACGAAAGTGGAGAAGCAATTTCAGCACCTATAGAAAACACGTACAGTAAAACCAAATCCAACAACAAAAAAGTAGTCTCTTTCATATACAGGCCAATTCACCAAAGCAGGCTTTCTCCAGTGCCAGTTGTTCGGAATGAATGCTCGCATCCCCCAGAAGCTGCCTCTTTAGCACAAGACCTACTGACCAGCAGAAATACTAACCCTACTTTTAAGGCCCTTCTTGTCTTATTTCCTTAAATCATAATTAACATGAACATACTAACTGTTAAGTCAGGCTAACTTGCATTCCATGAAGCACCTTTTTCATGGTTTTGGTGAAAGAGGTTGCTATTTTTTCCTTAAATTGGAACACCACGCAAGGTTACACAACACAATATGCACCACTCCACAAATCTCAAAAATTATGGTGCTACGTATACACATTGTATATAAATAATACTGTATGTAAAGGAGGACTGTCAGTAGTTAGCTTTTGTTCTTTCTTCTTCAGAGCAAGCAGAGAGTTTTCATGATATATAACCTTTTTTTACTTAGAGTCTGTGCATGGAAGAATGGTGAGGTGGCCTGTCCAGAAGATCTTTTTTCTTACAGTAAGTCATTTCTCCAAGGCCAGGGCTGTTATTGACAAAAGGTTTTTACCAGATGGAGTCTATGCTTTTAGAATACTTGAAGAGTGGAAGGTGGCTAGCTGGCACAGAGTCAGCCAATAAACCAACACTTTCAAACCTGAAGTACTAACTTTTGTAAGAGTGCGAGCTGAAATCTTCCCACAGTAACTAACTTTAAAAAGAGACGTATTTTAAAAAGACAACAATATTAAAAGAACAACTGAGCTTTGAATTTAGATTGTTGTTAAGCAAATAGAAATACTATTTGCAGTTAAAAGCAAAACAAAACAAAACAAACTCAAACCAAACCCAAACTGTTCTCCAAGTTGTCAAACCAGGCAAGACGTAGGCACAATTTCCCCTCCATAAACAATGTAAATAACAGACCTTTAATAGCCATTAGAGGATCTGTAGACATCGTAATCTCTGGATTCCAGCTGCTGCAAAGTTAACTTTTCTGTCATGCAAAGAAGTCATACTCGTACCAACGAGTGCCGACTACCAAATTATCTTCTGTTTGAAAAGGAAACTTCAGCCTGAACTTTCATCATCCTCAGGACTCTTTATTCCCTTGAAAAATTAGTGTCAAGCAATGTTTGTGCTCAAAAAACTTTCTTCTGCTCACGGTTCCTTAATTACTTACATATTACCTTAAGATAATCTTAAAACATTAGTAATCTTCTTTAAAGCAAAACCCTTTGGGTATAGAAACACAGAGAGATTCAGAGCAAGTTTTTCTTCCCAATCATTTGTACCTGTCTTGCTAAGTACAGTACATCAACCAAGCCCACATCCTGGATTTAAATTTATAATGCTCGGCTCACCAGAGGGATTTACCTTTGCAGGCAGGAAAGAGGGCTGTTCAGATGCATCTTAATGCCTGAATCATTCTCAGAAAAACTGATTATGCAAATTAAGATGAACAGCATTAAGAAACACATCTTAGAGTTCTGAGTTGTAGCATGAAAAGGTTGGTTGGGTACGCTTCTCTTTATCCGCAGCTGAGCAACACCAGATATTGTGGGCTTGTCAGCACTGGTCACCCAACACAATGACAGGGCAGCCCCTGCTATTGATGGGGGAGCAATTCTACAGTTTCTTCCTCTCTTCTTCCACTTTTTCCCCATCGTCTCTCCTCTAAAACATCCTAAGAAAGGTTAGCATTTGTTGGATTTGGATTATACCCACAGTTTTACACTTTAATCTTCCGGACGTTAAACACCACTCACAGCAAAACATGTAACATCCTCAAGAAGCTGTTTACCAAGCATAGCCTCATTGAGCTAACATAATTAATGAATATTAATCCAGACAATAACTCAGCAGACAGACAGGAATGCAGTGTCAGCACCCAGCAAGATGAAAATGGGATGCCATTGCATGTACAAAGAAGGCAAACACTTTTATATTAAAGGAATTCAAGGAAATGAAAGCAGGAAAGGCTGGGGAGTTCAGTGGGAGGTAGATTTGCACACTGTCAGATTTCTATTTCTGGACCAAGTTTTTACCTTATAGCTATAAAATGAAAAACTGTGAGAATCTCATTGGCGTCCTAGTAAGTCTTAAAAAGCTAGTAAAATGCAGTTTTCTAGATTTCTTGGTGAGGCAGCAAGAAGCTATTAAACTCTATGTTGCCCAAATTATAAGTAGGTAACTGCGTAATTTCAATTACGGCACTGAAAGGAAGACTGGGAGAACAATCCATCTTCTTATGTCTGGGCGCTGGCTATGCCAAAACACAGAAGGAAACTAGAAACTGTGTTGTCTGCCATACAGTCTCTCCAGTTCTTGTAATCATATCCCCAGTTTCTGGGCATCCAATACTTACTTTAAAATCTAGCTATTTGGTTCTATTTCTTAGACGCAGTACTTGGTCTTACTTAAAGAGTTGCAGATGATTCTTCCCTAGGAAGGAAAGAAGTAACCCTCTGCAAATTCACACTGGGTCATTTGCCCCACCCCTGGAAGTGTTCAAGGCCAGGCTGGATGGGGTTTTGAGCAACCTAGTCTGGTGGGAGGTGTCCCTGCCCATGGCAGGGGGATTGGAACTCAACGATCTTTAAGGTCCCTTCCAACTCTAACCATTCTGTGATTCCACAGAGATCTGCTACCAAGGTCTGCACATACCTCTCTTTGTTTTGAATTGTACTGAGTAGATTAAAGCCAATTCAAGTTTTATGCATTATATTGCTTTTCCAGAAGAGAAAAAACAATGATCTTTTTCATAAAAGGTGTACGCTTTTTTAGCTAAACTGACTATTTAGTGTGCAATTTTTGTAGAAAGTCACGTATATTGTGCTTTCACAGAGGAGACTATGTAGCTCTTTTTTGAGAACAAACATAAGAAACTCCATTGGAAAATACAAGATAAAAATATAAATGTATTTTAAATACAGCCCTAATTTTTCCAAAGCTATGCAGACAAAAACATTAGTTTGCTGAATAGAAGGATGTGGGATCTGTTGACATATTATTACTACTAACTTTCAGCAGTACAAAAGTTCCTTGAGAAGCAAAACTAATAAAAACTGCTTGGCTTCCCATCAATCAGGTTTCTACAACTCAACTTTCTGTCTAATACCGTTCATGCTTGAGGCACAGATTTTCTTTCACATTCAGGACATTCAAAACATCACTATCCTCTGCTCATCTCCACTGTCTAGCAATATATTTACATTGCAGCCTTTACGTCAATGTGGCATCAACAATATATTCTCCTCTGCTTACTTTCTTGAGTCATGCAGTTTTGTAAGCTCTGTAGGAACTAATTATACTTCGAACTTCTGTCAAATTTGATTAAAACTGGTGAAAGCACCAAGAAGAGCAAAAGGAGACATGTGCGCGCACACACATACACAGAGCATGATCTTTTAAGCCAAGTTTCCTCAGGAAATCGAGCTATAAAAAGGGGTATGGCGGTAGATTTTTCAAAGCTAGTTCAAATAAGGAGATACATTGTATATCCTGTTCAGCATGTCTTTTTTAAACTATTGGAATGCAGTTGCATTCATAAACAGCTATAAATACTTCCCATAGAAACAGCATACAGTTGCCTTTTCTCCCCACTCCCAGCCAAACTTCATCTCTCCAAATGTAAGACAAGAGCCTATTTTGGAAACTGAACTTCAGCAATGGGTGTATTCCTGCAGTTTGGAGAAGGATGAGCTTTTTAAGAAACAAAAGCAACAAAACGTGCGCTCTGTCACTTGACAAACAGTTTGCCTTCGCAGCTAAAACAAGCAGTAGGTTTAACCCTGCAGAGATTAGGATTAAGAAGCCATCCCCTCAGCTAAAAACCTGGCAAAAAAAGAGAAGGTGCTTTTACTTTTACCCTAAAATAAAGCAAATTCGACATCTCATACCTGCCTGAATCTGTTTTGTGTGAATTTACCTCACAAAAAAAAAATGACAGCAGCTTGCTTTCACAGTGCTTTTGTTCCAGAAAAGTTGATCCATGCCTTTGCCACATCAAAAATAATACATTTTTTCTGTAATGACAGGGAAGGCTTCAGGAAACAGAGCATGACAAGCACAGCACAGATTCGGAAGGGTGCACAGTCCACACTTTCAAGAGATGATGAATTTGAGAGGACTTTTGTCTCCGAGCTGCAAGCCTGCCATTGTAAAGTGAGAGGAGGCCTGGCAATGCGACTCCACATCCAGGATCCACTTCAGCAGCACAGCTTCTGAGGATATGGCCAGCAGTTTAGAGCAATGGCTTTCTGTTTTATGTTCACACAGAAGCTTGGAGCGTGTGATGATGTCAAGTACTTGTAACATCGTTTAGCACTTTTCCAGTACTCCCCCTAATCTCCAATTGCAAATTTGCAAGGCTGGCACTTAATTTAATTTATTAAATTGAGCCACATACTCTCAGTGTAAAAATCACGCTTGAGGGAGGAACAACTAAACCCTACACATGACTCCTGCAAGCACTTAGATGTGCTTGCAAAACCACAGCCTACTAGTATCACTGTAAGCAAAATAATCCACAGGCAATGCCTTCCCAACACCCTTATGAAGGGAGCAAAACCAGCCATAGCTAACTGCAAGAAACACAGTTTAAAGAACGTGAGTGGTACAAACTTGCCCAAAACTCCCCTGACTTCTTACACTCCCACACATGGGCAGGAGGAGCAGGAAAAGCCTTTGAAAATTGAAGACAGTACAGCTTTTCCCACAAGCTTTAATTTCCATGGCTAACAAGACGTGATCAGAGCTTCTGACTGAGACCATTCTTCCATATAGCAGACAATTTGGGTTTAAGGCAATCCATGCTGGATCAAGCCCATCAGCAAAGTGCTGAGCTATGGCAAACCTGCTTCCACACAAACGTGTTGAAAGAGGGGAAAAAATCGAAGGGATATCTCATTTCTAGCATACTTTACAGCGGATTAGGTATTGTCTGTCCTCCCGCAGCTGGCACAAACCCAGCATAAATTCCACACTGTTCTGCTTAATTTGACACTTGATCCAGATCATATTTGTGCTGCTTGGTGACTTGGTATTAATGAATGAGAATCAGATTTAGGAAGAGTCTTTCATCCTAAGGTCAATCAGGGTAATTATGATCACTTAGCTTTTTACTCCTGCATTACAGAGATCATTTGTACTAAAACAATGAAGGCCCACAAATTTAAAAATTATTATCAGTCATACTTCAGCCCTCTTCTCAGGTCTCTTCTAGTAATCTTCAGAGATTATCAAATTTCACAAATTACAAAAAACATAGCATCAGAATCGTGAGTTTTGTAAGAGACCTTTTCCCTACTATTTAGCTCCTCTTTTCACCTAATGGGGATACCCATCCAAACATGAGAGAAAACAACAGCTCCATAAAAATAATGACTGTAACCAAGTTCAGAGATCTTATTCATTAATATGCCACTGATAACTTGCAGCAGTGCTGCGTGTAGAAGGCTTATGCTGATTTTCCTCTAACAAGGTCTTCTGTCACTGCTACCCTCTCCTCTGGGAGCTGTGCACATGTATTTAGACTGGCAGGTTATTCTTGCCCAGTCAGGGTCATTCCCATAAACCTCTGCATCCCAAATGAAGGGTAACTTATTCTAGCTCACCGCCTTCTCTCCAGATCCATCCTTGGCCCAGCTCTGCACTAAGTTGTACCTTCCCCTGCAAGAATTTCCTCCAGCAACAAGTCTCAGACTTGCAGAACCACAAGACAACAGGAATTATCCCTTTGAAACCTGCATTAGGTCAGGAGTTTCATTTATACATACATATTTATTCCTATGCAAGAATTCAAACACCTGCTTTAATCAAAACAGTGCAACCTCCTAAAAAGATTTAGAAGTTAGAGATTTATTCTTTAGCTCATTCGAGAACACCAACACTAGGTTGGCGTTCCGCACCTGGGCAATATTAGCCCTGACCTCCACTTTAAAGCTTGATCTCTCATTATTGCATAAAATTCATATATATGGCAATGGATATATGACTGAACTGTATTTTTATAGGCTTAGATCTCAGCTTATAAGGTGGACTTGGATATAAGTTATTAATTCAGTGATTTGCAAGAGCTAGCAATCAACCATAACCTTTTCACTATAGCAACTAGATGATTTATATAACAAAGAGTAGTACATCAACTCTGATGGTTTTATGATTGTATCTTGAGCTATTCATCAAAACAGTTTCTCAAAGATCTAGACTTGGTCTATTTTTGTTTCGTGTTGATTTTAGATACGGTAAGTCAGAAATAAGTAACATTTACAGCTTGTCTTCATGGCAGATAAATAATTGAAACATTCATTTATTATGTGCCATCTCCATATCTGTAAAGAAGAATTCTAGAAGGAGCTTACACCAGACCCAAAAGAGCTGAACAAATCATGGTGGCATATTGTCATGGTTTCAGCCAAATTTACCAAAATCAAATTGACAGATGGCCCTTCCTCCCCCCAGAAAGGAGAAGAAGGGATTTAGGAGTTTNTGGTTGTTCTAGCAATAAGTATAAGCAAGGGCCTCTCCGCAGACCATCCCTTGGTATAATCAGGTCTTATCACTGTGAGAGTGAACAGTTTTTTGAACAATGTGCTGTTAATTTCAGAGTTTAGTTAGTTAGAAGAGGTCCAGCTAAAAAAGTGAAACTGTAAAACAGAAAATTGATTCATTTTACCTCAAACCAGGACACATACACTGTTCTTACTAAACCAATAAACCACAAACTACAACTTACTGACGCATCTGTCTTCCAAGATGGCCACAGAACTTGTTCCTGTAAAATCCTGTCATTAGACATCAAATTTTCCAGGTTAAAAGTTCAATTAATAATTTTATATCCAGTGAATATAACATGTGGTGAGGTTATTTATTTATTATTGCATTTCTGTGAAAAACAAACACAAACAAAACCCAAGAAAACCCAATCAAACACTTCCCCCACCTCCCCCCAATTTATTCTAATTGTTTGTTTTCTTCCAAACAGTTTTGGTCAATTATAGAAATGTTCTAAACTACTGTATAACACTACCACCACACAGGCAGGTGTTACAGCACAGAACAGGCTGAGTTTTCACGCACCATGCTCTAGTGGAAGTACCTGAGGATTACAGTAAGAACTTCACTCATGACCCCGCCACTTCAGCAGAGTTTGAGGAACAGGACTCCTTTTTGACAGGCAGTGCCACCATCAAACTTGAGAATGAAACAAAGTCAACTGCAAAGCACCCAGAGCAACCCAGCAAGCTCCCTTGATCCTATACTTGCTGAAGGACGACGCATCAGAATGGTAAGAGAGCTGAATTGCTGGACCTACACTGAACTTCTCAGCCTTCCTGTGAATCTCAGAACAGCAGCAATCATGGTCTCTACCCCACAACACTTGGCAGTCATAGAATTTGGAAGGAAATTTTGGGACTACTTCACTCCTTGGGACCAGACTACTTGCCAAAAAGAAGGGCTACAACCACCAGGAGGCTATGCAGACACGCTGAAAAGCAAGTAACCCTATTTGAGGAAGATTACATAGATGTTGGTTTACCTAGCACTTACTATTTCTCTTTAACTCCTATTTTCAGTTTCACTGCCCATATTGTGGTTAAAATACCATTATATGAAAAAAAAAAAAAAAAAGAAAACCACACAAAACCACTGCACACAAGAGAATAGCCCTCAGGTGGCTGGTTTATTTCAGAAGTAACATACTTAAAACATAAGTTGGACTGCAGTCCTTTAAGTCAGCAGCAGCCAAACTTCTACTGAAGGCTAATGCATTACACACAAACTCATTAAACCGTTACATAAACCTGTCAGATTTCCAGCCATAACTTACCACTGAACAAAGGTAAATGATACCTTCTATTCATTCAACTGCTTGTGTTGGAACAGGAAATAATGCCTCTCCATACTCACTGCACTATCTTCATTCTTAAACAACCAAGATATACATATGTACAAATGTACACATAAGAACAAGTACACATCAAGAGTGGAGAAATTCCTCACTTAGACAATCAGAGGGGCATCTCAGAGTTTCTAACCTGACCGCCTCCATAAAACTGGACACTGATCTTCACTCATACGCACTGTGTCCCTAACTGCTGCTATGCATACACACCTATGTCGCACCAATATATTCCAGAAGTTTACTCCCCTAAGACAGCATTGGCTAAGCCCCACAGAGATGCGTGTGTCTTATGACACCACATTAAAGATATGTTGTGCAGCAAGGCATAGCATCATGATGCTCCTTGCTAGTAACGCATCATCAGCCACGAGGATGATGCAACAGGGGGGAAAAAAGCAGCAATATGGGCACATCAGCACAGCTACGATATCTTCTGAGGCAGAACTGCAGCCTGTGGTCATCCTCCAATAACAGCTAGTTTCTGGGCCCCCTCTTCTTCTCTATACTATTTGCATCATACTATGATATTGTTTAGGAAACGTAGGCAAAGTAAAGGACCCTACTGCTCCATGCACTGTGCAGTCCCAGAACTAAAACTGTCCCAAGCAGTTTGTCCATGTCAATCTTCCTGTCATTTTCTGAATAAATAGAAAAATCCTTCTCTACAAGTTTGGCAGCCACAGTATTCTTGCTATGAACTGTCTGTGCATCAGTCTCAGCTTCGTTCTTTCTGTTCATTCTGATCAAGTAGTTCTACACTCTGAGCTGGCAGTTTTGGACACAGAAGCCAGGCTGAAAGCAAGCCACTCTTGAGAAAATCATTACCCAGTTCTCAGCCTATCTCTGCTCTCTTAATAATAACAGATTTCCCATGCACAAAGAAAACTTCTTCTGCCAGTATTCTTGATTAACTTCAGTTGATGGAGAATTCCCCTAATGCCAAAAAAAGAGTATCTCCCCAGTTTTCCCAGGGAACAGCGTTTGCCTTAGAAAATACAAATCTTATTAAGGATTTCAGATCCCAGAGAAAGAAAGAGTTCTCAGGATATTTAATGAGGGAGTCAAACCAAATAGTAGCCCCAAGGAGTACAGACCTCAGCAAATGGACTAAAACCAGGCCTTCAAAGCCACAACACAGCAGAAATTCCCAGAAGGCTCTTCTGCTGGTAAAAGGATGCTGCACACTTATAATTAATGTAAAACTTAATTAGAATCTCTAGGAAAAAAAAAAAAAAAAGAAATCCATTTGGAGGTAATTATAAAAAGGAGGCAGTTATAACAATTATTTATCATCTCTATTTCTGGAAGAGAAATCAGGGGCCTCATTCTTGGAGGCATTCAACAAACGTAACGAGCAGTCAGGTTCTGCTTGCCAGCACAGAAACACTCTGAAGGGTTCACACCCGCTCTTATCACCTCCACCCAGTCAGCATTGGTGATGTATAACCAGCTGAGTCATTCCACAACACAGCTGCTATTTCAGGATCTCTACCTATTGCCTTGCTCGCGTGTGTCAGCATGTCTTTTCCCCATCACCATATTAACCCAGAGACCAGACTTCTTGCCATACAGCACACATCACCTGGATTGCCTCATGACCACAGGACAATGCCATAGGCCTGGTGATAGATGTCCTGATGCTGTGCATGGAGCACTGGGAGTTTGGAGGTTATCAGTGAGCCAAAACTCTGTGTGCCTTGGAAAACTGTCCCATAGAGAATGCTCTTGGGAGCCATCTACTGGCAATTAGGAATTAACCATTTGCATGTCTGCAGAGAAATCCAAGAGCCGCTTGTAAACTCCATCTCAGGGCACCTGTTAAACTCTTGCATTCATAACTGGAATCTTT
Organism: Thinocorus orbignyianus; assembly: GCA_013400375.1. NCBI lineage: Eukaryota > Metazoa > Chordata > Aves > Ciconiiformes > Thinocoridae > Thinocorus > Thinocorus orbignyianus. The sequence continues at coordinate 444,535 of VXBW01001871.1, forward strand.
GGGTGATCATCTGTAAACTAGTTAGTTAACTATATCTAGGCATTATAGCCCTATTTGATAGTGATTCCTAGCACTTCACATGCTCACTGGGCTATCTAAGCATTGTTTTCTTTCCTAACATGTTTGGACTCTAAAAGATGGAAAACAATGTAGAAATTATGAATAATTTTCATGTTGAATGCAAAGCCCTATTAAGAACACGTGGGATTAAAATCCAGGCCACATAGCAAACTGAGGTACCGTGATTTGAAGACTCAACTCCATGACTCAAAATGCTGGGTAAAGAAGCCAAATTAATTCCCAGAAGCTAGATGGGAAGAGGGTAGCTGGAGGTCACACTGGAACATTGCCACCGGGACAAGAATGTGCGAGATGCATGTGGACAACCACTCAGGAGAACTCGTCTTCCAGTCTACTGTAGCATGGCTGTGTGAACACAGCCCCTTGAGCTACTACAGATACATTGCAGGTGGCAAAATGGGAGAGAGCAGATGCTGATTATGCTGCATCTCATGCCTGGATGGTTTAAGTGCAAGGAAAGGTTTCCAGCAGTACTGTTGAGAGAGCTGAGGGGTAATTGTTGAGGGGGGGACGACACAAACATATTCAGAAAAAGGGGTTACCTTTCCAGGAAAGATGGATTTTCTGGCACAGGGACATACTCACAATGAGCATCAGTTCCCCAGCCTGGGGGTACAACCCTGTTACATCCACATTATACAGAGGACAGACTCACTGCCATGCATCACTCACCACTGTATAGGGTATGGCATGGCCAGTACATGTAGGTCTCTACCCTCAATGCCCAGGATTTCCCGTGGGGGGAGCAGAACACATGCTTCAGACGGGAGCCCTGGCACTTGCTGACTCACAAACAACAGGTACAGCCAGTGGATTAAGCAAAATGTCTGGAGCAGTCTTCCAGGACTCTCAGGAATTACAGCCAGACTCAAACTAATTCAGAAATAACAATGTCTACCAGGAAAATCTTGAGACCAGTGTCTGGGGACTCAGAACAAAGTATCAGGAAACCAGTACAGAGCAAGTGATTTGTGTTTATCCCACTGCATTTTGTACAGCAGAAGGTTTTCAGGGAGGTGGGCACAAAAGTAGAAAAAAAACCCTCACATTTATCATCATTCTAGAGGATATTGTGCTGTAAACGCATAAACCAAAAAAGGGGGGTAAAAGCCATGAAGTAATGTCATTGCACCTCCCATGTGCAGTATTTTATTAGCCAGAAATACATGAAGTTTGTTTACATATACACAAATTAAAAAGACTTACTTGTCATGCCACCTGCTAGTTACAAAAGAGAAGATGGCAAGTTAAATGCCTATGGTCCTGCTGCATGTTTCATATTTGGTTTTAGATTTAAAGCTGTATTCTTTTAAAATTAAAAATAGACCCAAAAAAGGTCCTGTTCATATATCATCTCTACATCAATGCTCAGGTTTCAGTCAGCCATCATTAAAGCACCAACTCTGTATTAAGACCTAAAATGCTGCCAATTTTCTGTGTCCTTGGTCAAGGTCCAGTTAGTTTCTCGGTGTGAAGCGGTCCTGTTTCTCAGCCCAGTAGTAGTAATGCTCCACATGTTTTTTTTCCCCTCCTCTCTCTTCATGTCCTGTTCCATGCCAACATGTCTTAGTGAGGCTGTCTGGCATACTTTTCCATTCTTTTTAATGGCTTAAAGAAAACATTTTTCATCAAATGAAAGCACTTAAAACAGAATCTATTATGAAGGAGAGAAAAATATTTTTTTTCTCCTTCTGAGTGGCAGTTTTGCTGGGCACTAAACTCATAATTTGAGGTGTCTAACACTGCTAAATTTAGAAAGCCAAGTAATAGCTGTCCTACACGGGCCAAAGGATGATCTAAGGATGAGGGAAGCAATATATCTTTTTAACAATTGAAAGAGTTGGGAACGTTCCCACAGTGAGAACATGCTTAGTAAATTTCTCTGCGAGTGGGACACTTGGATGCATGGAATATTTCAGCTACAGCAATAATCCCTCAGCGTTCTGTGCTGAAAGCAGAGGTCAGCCTTAAGGGAATTACATTAGACATACAGTCAGACAAAGCAGGCCCCTCGGGGAATAGCTCCTTGCACAAATACAAACACACCAGTTGCATGCAAGTTATTGCTTCTAAGATGCCACAGCTACCCCTCCTCTTCTCTCTACCTGTCATTTACAAAACCAGAATTTGATGCCATGCTATTTTAAAACATCAACAACTCTCCTTCCCATGCAAACATTATTCCACATTCAAGTAAACACGGAGCAGATGGGACAGCCATTCTCAAAACAAAACACTGTGGGCTCAGCCAGGCTGTTAAGGCACAGGTCTGCATTCAGAACTATGTTGCCTAGCCCTGTCACATCAGGAACCACCAGGAGGAGCGGACTCCATGCCAGGTGTTCTCAAAGGGTGTGGAAATCTCTCTCATCATCCTCTGGTTAGTTATGCTGGCCCATGGATCCTTCTCTGATCTGTTCTCCTTACCTGTGTGGCTTGAGGAAGGCAAAGAACTCCAGCTGTGCTATTTGGAGTCAAGGAAAGGGGAAAGCTTTTACACAGTCATCAAGCAGTCAAGCACATGCTGACCCCTATGTAAGTAGCAAAGATATAAGAGTTAGTTTAGAAACTATTTTCTGCTGTAACTTAGTTTAAATCAGTTTGCTACTGCAGCTGAGGACCAGAAAGAAGAGTCATTACTTATAATTAGAGATGACCCCAAGCCACAGACATCCAGATGCAGACTTCTCTGAAGCTCTCTCCGGATCCAAGACAAGGTCCTCAGCTGGTAAATGCACTGTAGTCAGTGGAGCAATTAAACGGTTTTGAGCACAGCACAACAGGTTTCAGAAGATGAAGAAGGGCTGACTGGGGGCCAGGTAGAGTTTGTGGCATGCCCTTCCAAGAGATGTTATTTGCCCCTCTGCTTTTTACCAGGTGCATTACTGTTAACTGAAAGAGAATTAAACACCAGCACACTAGCAGGGTGTGTGTCTGCCTCTCAGAGCAGCCACATGATATTACTCACCCCTTGTTCTCACTTCCCCCACAATTATGTTCCTCTTTGTACATCTGTTTATTATACTGGTTTGCAGGGCCATGGTCAAACTCTGACTTCAATTGTTCCATCTGGCTTCACACATGTGAAAGCTGGACACCTGCACTGAATCCTGCTAATTTCTGAAGTAGTTCAGGGGGGAGGAGATCCATGCAAGTTGCATTAGAGGTGCGAAACACAGGTGATCAAATATACTATAAGTTCACTCAAGGGAGAGAGGAAGGGCAGTTCCTCCAGCAGGTGATCTGACACTAGAGCCTGACTCACTGCCTCTCACCACAACCCACAGAGCAAGACCATCCTCCAAGCGTGATCACCCATCCTGGGTGACTCAAGTTGAACACTTCAAGTACCTCCCCTACCCGGGCAGGCAGTGAGTGATTCATCCATAGAGCTCTGAACAGATCAGCTCAGGACTTGAGATGGAAACTTCTGTGTGCAGGGCCCAGCTGTTTTGGTACAACAACCACGGTTTTTAAAAACCCACAAATGCAACCTCTCTGGCAGCTTTCTGGAGAGCTCAGAAAAAGCTGTTAAGTCTCCACCCTGAAGACATGTGCAAGACCAGCTGAATTCTCAAGAGAGATAGAAAAACAGTATGTCCAAATCCAGACTAGAGCAGGTTCCAAGGCTTTTTTTCCCATTCTCAGCTGAGTGGCAACATTTTCGAAAAAGCAGCTTAAACCAGTCGTTATTCTGGGATCCAGGGAGCACCACACACACATACCTCACTTTAGTTCCCCTCCCAAAGCAAGCTCTTATATTATGAAATCTAACCACAATTACTCTTTTATAAATAGTGCAGTGTCAAGATCCTGCTGAGTCCCAAGTCTGAAATGTTAAAAAAAGAACTCATTTTGAGCATAACCACAGAGCAGGAATAAGAAGAACTGATTTATAGCAAGCACGGAGTTGATATAGCTTGAATAATTCCAGACTGATGAAGGACCTCAGCTGCAAATTACTACTGTCCTGTCCACTGTGTCTTAAAAACTTACAGTTTCCAGAAAAGTAGCTCTTGTAGAGACAGCTTTGTGGGGCAGGGTGTCTTGTTCTCACATACATTCTCAACATTATTTAATATACATACACAAACTCCACCTGGATTTCAAACCAAAACCCAGCTCACCTTTTTTTCCTGGTGGCACTGGACAGTGAACACCAGGAATTCCATAACAGCTCACTGACTGTATGCTGCCCTCTTTTCTCTTTTTTTTTTTCCAGTTTTGTTTTAAGTTATAGTACATTTGTTGCATATATTATTGCAAAACCAAAGAATAATAATACAATAACAGACGTTGGAGCCTGGGCACTCACAGCCTATTCTTGGCTGTGTACAGACATGCTTGTCTTACATTGGGTGAGCTAGTCTATTGTCTTCCAGCTGAGCTACTTCTAAAATAGGTGTCCTAAGTATCTGTTTCAGAAGGTGTTAGGAATTAAGGTCTCTGAGTGCTTTGAGATCCTGAGAAGAATGGCAATCTACCAAGTGTAAAGAATTATAATAATTAGGAACCAGCAACAGAAAGGTAAACCAATTACAAGAGTTTCACAGATATATGTAAGAGAGGACAAGTGGGGAAAAACAAAAAGAGAGCTTGGGATTAGCAAGCTAAGTACTGCCTGGTGATCTGTCCCTCCAAGTATCTAAGCCAGCAGTTTCAGTTCCCGGCTCAGCACCAGTTTGACTGCAAACTGCAATGATGTACAGCTGTTCACTGGGCCAGGAAATCCAAAGGATGATTCTAGCCAGGGATCTTGGGTTTTTATTAGGCACTTAGTGGTGACAGCATCTCTGGATGCTGGAAACATATGGAAACCTGCAGACACGTGACTGCACTGAACAAAAGAAAGATGGTTTCCCTTCTGAACTCCCCAAGCCTCCAGACAAAAGGCTGTGTAAATGTTCCAGCGAGATATCCTGGACCAAACGCATTCAATTCATTGGAACAGACAGTAACATTTTAAGTTACTTTCACAGAATGTACCTAATTATGTCATCACAAACTATAAAGGCTGAAAGAACACATGCTAGAGCCAATATCTTGACATCATGCACACATGCTTAATGTCTTAGTAAATCTTACAAGTGCGAGAATAACATCTTTGTTTAACAACAAAGAAGCAATGCTGGGTTTACTTGTCTTAATCACCTTATGTATAAGATGATTTTTTTTCTAGAAATCCCTACTCGTATGAATGTCGTTCACTGCAATGTCACTGAAGCACTGCTATCTTCCACTTAATGTTTATTCTACCTTTTTCTATAACAAGGTTTTCAATGTCCTTAACAGACACTAGGGCCAGGTATAGTGTCTGTTTTTCTAATTATTCACATAAAAATAGGACTACAACCAACTGAAATAGTGTAATATGTCCAAAATAACTACAGTAGTAACAACGAACAAATGTTTTCAGCTGCTTCTGTGAGGAGTTAAGCAAGGAAATCCATTGGCAGGAACAATATGAACGTTAAGGAAATGTTTGTGGAAATCAAATTTGGGACTCGAAATTGTAAGTATCTGCACCCAAATCCTGATTCCAAGCACTATTTTAATCCAATCAAAGTAACTAACACAGCTCGAATTTTGTATCCTGTGTAGTCATAACAAGCTGCTTGAGAACAATCTACATATCAAGACAATTTCAAATGATGAATAAATTCATGAAAACCCTACACTGTTCAGAGATAATTTAAACAGACGAAAAGGAAGCTAAAAGCATCAAATATACTGTATTTTAAAACTACTTTTGAAGATAATAGTTGCATTAAATTATTAATAAAATTTTGTAAAATACTTGAAAAATATGAGCATGAGAAACGTAGTCAATATTAAAAAAAAGAAAGTTCCAATATGCACATTTACCTCCTGCCCTAACATCTCCATGTCTTACCACATCTCTCATTCCATGCTTTTTATATATCTAGCTTGCAGATAAACTCCAAATACTCATTTTTGGGTTAAATGCCGATATCTGAGGGGTATATATTTCAAATAGCAGAGAAAACTCAATTATCAGGGCAAATAATTTAGGGCAGGCCCGTACTACTTAAACCCACCATCCCTGCAAAACTCCTCGTATTTATCAGCATCGTGGTAAATGCATGAGTAGTTTTCACTTGCCACTGTAAAAGATAGGGTCTAAACTCAATTGATAGATGAAGAGATTATACATCACGTTTTATATAGAGTCTTTTCCATCATATCAGATGAGTAACTGACCTCCAAGAGTCTTCTACAAGCAGGGTAAGTGTAAGCACCTAAAGCTCACCCTCTGTTTTATCGATAGAAGGGACTAGAGGCAAATCCCCCACTTAGATATGTCCTCAGGAACTTAAAAGTCATTAATAAGACAGCAAGGTGAAGAAATGCACTATACCTGGAGAGCGGTGTCTCAGGGCCACAACTCAGTGATGATCAGGAGAGGTGAAGAACAGTGTTCAAGAGGAGTATTTATGGCAAATATGTGCTAGAGCTAGGAACATGAGATATCCCTAAGGTGTAAAGGGCCTCAAAAGAAAGCACAAGTTTCCAGCCTCCAACATTTGTCTAGGTCCACCAGGCCATCTTGTAAGACATGCTAGAAAGTAGCATGACTCCACTGTAGAATTCTGTAAGGCAGATAAAGCAAAAAGGTCTTGGCAGACCAGTGAGGCACAGACATGCACAATGAGACATGCCCCAAGGGCAGCAGCAAAAACACGATCGTCTCTTCTTGAATCCCCAGCTGTCCAGCCTCCAGGCACTCACCTCTACAACCTTTAGGCACACCAACAAATGGGAGGTGACAGCTATACTCTTGCCTTTCATTACCTTCCTTTAACGTTGAGAGGACAAGGCAAGAGAGTTGGGCCAAAGCAGCAATTGCTGTGCATGAAGACCATGATTCTGTTGGATCTTGCGATGGCAAGGTTACTGTCTCTGTGGCTATTTGCTTCTAAAGCTTCATCTCAGTTTCCTAGCATGCTAAATTTGCCCCTACTCTGCACTGTCAGTTATGCATTAAACCAATCTAACAGGCAGATTTTATCCTTTTTCTCTGACTTCAATCTTCGATCTTTCTCCGACTTATCCTTTACTTGACATGGAGCAGGTACAGCCCAGCCAATGAACGTTGTCTTGGCCAAGAAGTTCAAAAATCAAGTCCCCACAAAAAGTACATCGTCAGATTTCTTAACAACTTCCAGCAATCACTTCTGAGGATTTATCACCTAAAGAGTTCCTTCCTCCTATTCATTTTTTACACCCTCTAGATAAGAGACCATGGTAACACAGATACATCGGAAAGCACGTTATGCTTCCAGCAGGCTCTCATGGAAGTTTGACAGCAGCAGGTTCCCAGCTACCCTGGTCATGCTCAGATGGATCAGCTTACGATTGTAAAATGAATCAATTATGAATTGCTATTTGTCATCATAAACTTCATGGGACAGTTCACAAAAAGGTGGTTTTTGGAAGCCTTTAATTTTGAATTTGAAGCCTTGAACAACAGCAACAAAATATCTATTTTGAACTGGCATAACATTCCAGAAAATTTAATATATGACAAGCTACAGAAGAACACAGGCATTGTTTTAAGTTGCATATAATTAAATGTTTGTCTGATTATAATTACTACTTCTAATCCTTCAAAGGCTTCATTCAGTTTTGATATGTCTGTCTTCGTCTCCTCCTAATTTAGCCAATTCCAATTTCAATTGCAATATACCACAACATCCAAGACTCCAGCTCTCAGAGTTCCAGTTCTGTCATTGGTGTTACCCAGCACAAATGGGTGAGGGAGCCTCATTCTGCCTCACTTAGCGATAACTTAGCAATAGTTAAAGATGTCACAGCTGCGCACACATTTTCAACAAGTACAGGAGAGAAGGGAGAACACCTGATACCTGTTTACACACCTTGAAATACCATACATACCAATACACTGTACTAACTGAACTGCAGGATGTGTTACCCAGAGAACTCTCATATAGTACACAAGGCTCATTAATATTGGTTAGCGTCATAAACTACAGGAGAACATACCTGCTTAAGCATTCAGCAGAGCAGGAAAATTTACTACTTATTACATAACCTACTGAATGGCTGTAAAAGCATAAAACTAGACAATGGACTTAGTATCGTGTCCTATAATAAAAGAACTGCCAACCTTTTGGCTTAGGGCACACCCACACTGCACAGGAAAGACTATGACAGAGATCTTTGCAAGTGTGGGAGTTCTGAAAATGGAAGTGCGACATCCAGGTCACACAGAACCACATCTGTGCTAGGCAGGCCAGTTCGTGCAGAAGAAAGGTCTAAGGAGCTGCTGCCCTGACTCTCAACCCACTGGACGGGTTCTCTTGGACATCTGTAAACACACATCATATCAGTGTGACCTGGACCCAGCAAATCACACCCTTGCAGGGCTCTTGCAAGCATTTCTGGACAAGAGGAAGGAAAGAGGTTTCAGAAAACTATAGCCTGTGAAATCTGAAATGAACGTGAAACTGCAAACAGCACTGGACATTAGCAACAACAACAGACGAAGACTCTGATGCACCAGAATCCAGCTGTCCAATTATGAAACTATTTGTCCCCTTTTATTGTCTAATATCACTCCATCAACTACATGGACAATTAGGAAATGTGCACAAAATGTGCTTTAAAGACAACCCTCCTAGCCGTGTTTGCATATGAAATAAAATCAACGCTTGATTTTCTACTTCAGAATTAGTTCAACTGGACAGAAGAAACAGCCTACTTGGGAGTTATCTTTCAGCTTCTAACACCAGCACCATTCTGCAATTGGGATACTCCCCTTACTTCCAGCAATGCAAGTTAACCAGGAAGCCTGGGCCCATTAATGAATCTGCACAAAAGAAAAATGTTTCCATTATTTACCATTTTTACTAGAACGAGCATCTCCTAGAACAAAGGCTGAAATCAAGGCAAAATAACTTTTCATGTGAGCAACAGAACAAAGTCATTAACTATCCCAGGGAGTGCATTTGTGTGGTGTCCCACAGGGTTTTAAATTCCTGAGCTGTAAAAGGAGGAAAGTCTGCATTCCCTTCTCATGCAGAGGGAGCAGATAAAGATGACAGAAATAAGTAGGTATGCTTACAAAGAGCCTCCTTAAAGGAAATATGCTTAGATCTCAATGGATGTCCCTTTTAGCATTGAAGATACACTTTAATGTATAGTACCATGCACTGCAGCAAAGTAAAAAAAATTAAAAAATAAAATAAAAAAAGTCTTGCTGAAGTTCCCCACGCTTTTGCTGGGAGCAGGGACAACTAAAGGAATTAAAATAAAGAGAAGATTTTTGCTTTGGAGCTTTTTATCTATGTGCTGCTTAAGTGTGTGACTGTCATGGACACCTAACCACATCTCTCAGTGGACAAAAGGCAAAGAAATAAGAGTGACATTTGCAGTTGTGGAGTGGCAGAATAAGCAGCAGTGCAAGTCATCCCTCTGGTCCTCCAGGCAGGTAGAACTCTTGCATATGTATTAAACATTGTAATATCCTTCCTTTCTTATTCACCAGAACAGAAGAGGAAGAAAAGAATACACCTGGACCCATTTTTTTCTGTCTTACACAGAAAAAGCTTTGTCTGAAGTTGGAGTTTTAGCAGGAATCACAGCATTTCACTTGCTTAGCGCTTTCCAAAGCACTTTCTAACCTCAAAGCATCCTTCATTAAATGAAGAATGAAGAAATACAGCAACTTATACCAGCATAATAAAATTGCAACTTGCACTGATGGTGCCTCTGTAATTCAAGGTGCTTAACTAATTGGTTATGCAGGATCTGGCTTGCTCAGACTACAGGATCTCATTAATTCTGCCTTTTGAGTCTTTTTCCACATATTTTGAGGACATTTGGCCCACATTCACAGTTCAGGAGCTAGTAGAGCCATCTCTCAAAGAACCAGCTGTTTACTTCAACTGATCAAAAGCACAAAACCTATCTGGCAATCCTATAAAGCATGTTTTTGTGATACTTACAGTACCTTCCACAATGAACCCTATCTCAAAAGAAGATCATCAGAAACAAACAGTACGTGAAGAAACAGAACTGGGAGTCCATCTGCAGGTATGCAGTCCTGAAGAAGATTACTTGTTTCTTTTAAGGACAGCAGACCATAACAGGCATAACACTACTACCTACTGCACTTCTAGACTACACAGGGATCTCTGGCATTTCCTTTCCCTGGGTGTATCCAGTTTCCCACCCATAACCTGGGAAAGGGATGATGGAATGTCTTCAGTTGCACCACACCAAGGAGATAAGAACTGACTAAAGCCCATTTGCTTTCAAAATCTGTGCATTCTCTCGTTAAGCTCATTAGGTCACAGCTACTGACCTTCAGTTTATGTGCTGCAATGCTACTGCAAGCAAAGCAACAGTTCTGTATGACACTCTATTACTAACAGGGCTGGACAGAAAAATGCCTGAGGTAACAACACTAGATGTTATTCAGGCATGGAGAACGAGTGCCTTTCCAGTGTTTCCCTCAAGAATAAGCCTCTGGAGTGCTCATGCACCTGGCTTTGCCAGGGAGGTGTGGTACTGTGGGTGTTTTTCATGCCTGAAAGCTGAGTCATAACTTCAGCCCACAGAAGCAAACCTAATGAAAGGTGAGATTTTTCTTTTCCTTGCCACCCTTTGAGACATGTTTCTGTGAAGATGTCCGATTACTGGAACAACAAGTACAGCCAGTGAGCATCCGCTGCTGCTGTCCAACTAACGAGAGGGGCTTATGCCAACGTACACTTTACTCACATGCACGACTCCTTAGTAATGCTGGATAACGCTTTGCAAGTAAATAAACACACCAAAAATCACTTCTTAGCCTTCATGGTGAGTAAGAGTAGAGGAAGCCACTGAAGACAGATAAACACCAACACGCAGAATCTTACCTGTGACCCATCTGTTCTAACATCCTGCCTCCAGCCTGAGACATGTACCAAGTATCTCAGAAAAAAGAAACAAGAAAACCCATTAGGAGGTAAGATTTGTCATATGTCACACCTCAGAAGGTTTTTTTGTCATGATCCCTACAAGTTAAACCCTAAAGCTTGATGTTTTTATACCCACCTAAAATGTTTGTTAGCATTAACAACTATAATTCTACGTATTCTACTTATTTATACAAAAGCGTTCAATCCCTCGTTTAATCCTGCTAAATCCTCTGGCCTCAGCAATGCCTCGTGGCAACCGTTTTCACAGTCAAATCACATCCGTAGCCAGGGACTTGAGAGCTTGCAGGCTGGCTGTCATGAAGCTGGTAACAGAGCAGCAGCTCTGTGGACCTGAGGAGGCTCCACAGTAGCTGGGACTCTTTGCCTACAGGGCACAATCAAGTACCAGAAGCAATGCTGTTTCACTATCCTTGCTGGGAAGCAAGGTACAAAAACCAAAACAAAACAAGGCAAAGATTGGCTTCTAGCCCTCAAATTAACTCAGTCAGAGCTAGTTTTGCTGCCTGCCCTGCACATCAGTATATTTCTGTTTCCATTCTTAGTGCTACAGTAGAAATCAAAGCTCTCTGAGAGCTCAAAACTGGCACAGGTGATCCAGGACTTCTGGGTTCCCAAATCCTCTTTGGTTCGTAAGGTTGGCAAGCAGCCTGTACATGAGAAATAGAGCTGCTGCTGAACCAGGAGACTTACAGCTTGGGCTCTAAGGCTTTATTTCAAAGTGAAATCACGACAGACCAAGAGCAAAGTACTTAATTTTCAGGTTACCATGGAACATTTCACCTTTCTTCTTTTTTTTTTCTCTTCTCTCTTTTAAATGGAGCAGGGTTTTAACTTCATTTTACAATCAAAAGTTTTGCACCTGTGCCAAACATACATTTGGAATTTATGCAGTCATTTCTGTAGTCAGTACAGGACCAGTGAAAGGTGCACACATCTTCCCCCAAGAAGTGCAACTACAGCCAGATTTTTGTATGTGGGTTTTGGGAGGCTTACTGTCCAAATATATACCCAAATGGGAAACCAGGGACAACAGATGCTACATGATGTATCACACAAAAAGGGAAAGGTTTATCCTCATTGTAATTTGTTATCACTACTGTCTCGGTGACAATTAAAAGCAGCAAGTTGATGTGCTAGTTAAAAACTTGCAGCAGAGAGTCTGATGCACTGCATAGAGACATATTTGCTGAGGAAAAAAAAAGGTCAGAAATGCTTTTCATTTGAATTGCCCTTCCCTCCAGATATGCCACTACAGAAGTCTCTAACCACATGCCAGTCCCACTTATAAAGATTCAATACCTGGGCAGCTTGTGGAGGGGTCTATATTCTGCCAACATGCTGCCAGCACTAACATTACAAAAAAAAAAAAAAAAAAGCAAAAAAAAAGCCAAACATAGATCAGCATTATTGATGACAGTTTAGGAACTGACAGACCGTTGTACGCTTCCACAGTCTCATTCAATCTGCAGAGGCAGACCATGAACATATTTGTGCTGTAGACAATCCCCTCAATACATTAAAAAAAGTTTAATAAAAATCATACTTGCCTTGCATCTAAGAGGATGCAAAATTCTGAGTAAATTGAGGAGAGAAACAAAAGTAATACTTTTGGCAAATAATTTGTGATGTGACATATTTAGAAAGTCATCAGTGCAATATCTGAGCTGAATCTGCCAGACAGAATTAAGACACCACAGACTACATGAGCTTAAGTATTTCTGTTGGCTTTGGTCCTCTGCAAGGTCTCAGAAGAAGCTGAAATTTGACAAATCTGGATGAAAAGAATAAAGTTTTTTAAAAGAAAGAAATAAAAGTCACTTAAGATTATTTTTGAAAGTTTTGTGACACTTAGGCCAATTTCAAGATATTATAGTAGAACAGGGAGAGGAAACTCATGAGCTTTGAATAATTAAATTTGGCAGTGCTGGACAATTCCGCTGGCTTTCACTTCATTACAGGACTCAGATCAAAACTGACTTCCTTGTTTTAAAAACCCTTCACGGGCTTACTCTTGCCAGCCTGTGAACTGTGGCCCTGGTTTTCAAGAGGTACTGGCTTTCTTTCCATCCTTTCACACATTCTCACCTCTAAGCACAAAAACTCTTTCTCTCCCTCAGCTCTTTACACCTGCTTTGCAATTCTCCATTCCACCCACACAAACAGAACTCAACAACAGCAACGAAAAGCAAACTCTTACTCCAACAAAATCTCTTTTCTCCACCTTATTTTCCCTCCATTTCTCTCCCTTTCTGCTATTGCTTGGTTTTTACCTTGGCACCTCTGCTGATGTCCTGACTGTAAAAGGCTACTTAGGCAGGAAAGCTCCGCTACACTTTCCACTTCCTATTCAATGTACCTACCTCTACACCAGACTGTTTATCCATGGAGTGATGGTGGATACTATGGGAAAGATGCTTTACAAAACAAAAAGTATAATCCAGATCTAATAACAAGATTTTGGAAAAGGGGGAAAAAAACAAACAAACAAACAAACCCAACAAAAAAAAAAACAAAACCATTTAAAAAAAAAAAAAAAAAAAAAGAAAACAAAATCCCATTTATCCTTTACATCTCTCCAAGAAAAAGCAAATCATCATTAACTACCAAACGCAATGCAAGCATTTGGCCAAAAAAAAAAGTTAGAAAACAAAACTAAAAGTAGGTCAAGATTGGTACATTATGGGTTGGTTGGCTCATCTTATCTAAGTTGCATGAAATAAACAACTTGCTATTTTTTTTTTCCACTATTGGAATTATCTATTTTATTGCCATTCTTAATAAATATAAAAGCTAATACCAATAAAAACAACCCAGATACTCTCCCTTAAACCACCAACAAATCTTTAACTGAGCTCAGAGTTAATAGCTTAAGAATATAAAGCATAATATATTGTAACCGCAGTGATAGAAAGAAAAAGATTTAAAGAGCATGGAACTATTACAACTAGTTTTGAGAGAGCTCAATGTGAAATCAACCAGAAAATGATCATTCCACAACTATAAATACAGAGTAGTAAAACCAAAACAAAGTCTCTAGCTTTGTGAAAAAAATCCATAAATAAAAAAAAAAATGCCCCCTAAACCATTTTAGGGGAAAGTATTTAATGCAGCTATAAAATAGAGAATTTGTTTTCTTTATATTAAGTGTAGCTTTGATTGAGTCTGTAGAATTAAACACTAATGTTATTCTAAGTAAAACACAAGGAACTGGAATTTGTGTTTGGCGTATAATCAGGAAATAAGTGAGTCACAAAGTCGAAGGATGTGATATGCCTTTATATGGCTTAGTTAGGGTTACTTTTGATGCACTGTAAAATAAAAGTATTCCTTATGCAAAGAAACAAAAATCTTTTCATTTCAAATGCTCATAAAGAGCTCACGCTCTAATGCTTTGTCTATATATGCTGTCTTTCCAAGTGCAGATTAAGATGTAACACATTTGGGGTTTGGCTGGACATATTCTATAGGTATAGCTGACAGAAAGTAATTGAGAACACCCTGTCAAACAGATTGAAGGAACACATCATTTAATTTTATTTTTTTACAGCATTTTAGATGACCTACTACAACCGATCATGCCTGTAAAATAAATTGGCAATCAGAAAGCCCAGTCTTGCCAGCTCTGACAATTTCAATCCTACGTGTTACAAGATTTCATGCTTTGTTTAAAGTTCCGGCGCCACTCCTGAAAGTTAGTGCTTATGTGAGACCCAAATTTTCTCATTAAAACTAAGAGTGGTGTAAAAAAGAAATTAAACACCACCACTTAAAAATCAAGATCCACCTGGCACCTTGAAACTCAAAAAACAAGATATTTTAAAAGATAACATAAAAACTCCCTACCACTTAATAATTGAGGGGGTGGGAGGTGGGGTGGGGAGGGTGGTGCTGCGTCTTCCAACATAAACCTTTTGGAGAATTAACTGAAGACCTTTCAAATATATGGGACCAGTGGCACGAGAACCCAGACAAGATATTGAACACCAGCCCAAAGACTCTAGCTAGAGACCTTGCCCTGCAAGACTTCCATCTCTCCTCTCTCCATGTAAATTCTTTACTGTGAGGGTGGTGAGACACTGGAACAGGTTGCCCAGAGAAGTTATGGATGCCCCATCCCTGGAAGTGTTCAAGGCCAGGCTGGATGGGGCTTTGAGCAACCTGCTCTAGTGGTAGGTGTCCCTGCCCATGGCAGGGGAGTTGGAACTCGATGATCTTTAAGGTCCCTTCCAGCTCTAATCATTCTATGATTCTGTGTCAAAGCCAACAGAATCCAAGGTACTTCAAAGCTGAGCCACCAGTTTACACAAGCATCACTAATGTATTAGCACAGCAGCAGCCTCCAAATTCCAGTTTCCAGAGTCTCCAGGATAGCACTAGATTAAGCTTAAATATATAGCTGCCCAAGACACCACAATATCATGCTAACTGTTCTGTCGTTTGTTCCACTGAGACATTATAGTTACTCAGAGTGTATGAGCTTGATCTACTCAAAACCCTCTGCCTAGATTTCCCTGCTCTATCTCCCATCAGAAATCAATAAAGTAGAAAGGACTCACGTAAGGAATCTATGTAACAGAAAATAGGTTGTACCAAATCTCAGACAAAAAAGAAAAGCATAGTAAAGCACATTTACAGGTGTCCAACAGGCATTAGAGCAGTAGCCAGTAGAGGAAAGGTTACCCAAATGATGAAACAGCCAGCTACCACAGTGCATCCACATTGCTACTAAACAGCTAAATGTCTGATCCTGGCGTTGAGTGCTTGATAACCCAAACCTAAAATGACTGGGATTAAAGTCAGAATAGCATTCACTTTAAGGTTCATTAACATGACAGGGAAGACAGTGAAGAGACAAAAGTCAAGAAAAATTAAGTAACAGAGATGAAAGGGGAGCTGTAAGAGTAAACAAACATCTTCGGTTCATGCAGAGGACTTGCACTCCATCTTTCAAATGGAACTATCTTTGAACTCAGTACAAATAATGGACAAACTGCAATTGCTCAGGAGCACCTTAGGCAATCCCATATATAACTGCCCTGTAGCTGCTCCATGTACCATCCCAATATCGGCATTCCTTTTCCTTGTTAGCTATCCAATTGCATTTTATTTTCCTGCAGGAAGAACCTACTCTGCACCTGTTGCTACTAGTTATAATTGAAAATGGAAAATACAAAGGACAAGAATATATTTGTAGAAAGCCTACTGTTAAGATTTAATATCTAGTACACACATATTAATGCAAACTAATAAGCACTAGTACTCTACTGCATATTTGGTCACACTGTATGTGGAGCTTTATGAATCTAAGCAGACCTGGGATGAACCTATGTAATCAAGCTGGTACCCTGCAGGTCTGTACATAAAATTATACTTAATTAAGTGGCTTCTCTTTTGGGGTTAAGGATATACAAGTGATCATATTATCACTGCAAGTAATGGTGTCAAGCGTACTGTAGGCAAAGAGTATTCCTGCCCAGTTCATCACTGTGCCAACTCATGTACCCAGAAAAGGACAAATCTATAAAAAAGTGGGGTATATTACTATTTACAACTTGAATTTATCTGTATAACGTTGCTTTATCTGGTCAGACAGATTCAGAGCAGAACTCTCATGGTTAAAAAGGCTCAGTGGGTAATTAAAATACAGCCAGGGATAAGATGTTTCTGGATTAACAAAACAAAAGCAAGTAGAACAATAGAGGCCATGTCATGAATTGGGAAGATGCTCTTCCCAAGTCTCAGTCAGAACTTACACATAGAGAAATTACCCAAGGTATCACAAAAAGATCTGAAGAGGAGGAAAGGAAGCAGGAGAAAAGAGAGGAACAAAAGAGTGTTTGCATCAGGACAGATGACTAACACCTCAGATATGCCCAATTTCTGCATATATTAAACTTTTCTCCATTTTAACCTTTTCTTTTCCTGCCCATTTTTGTAAGAACCTTGACAAATAGATGATAGTTCAATTTGAAAATGGGTACTGAAAGTAATCCAGCCTAGAAAGAAAACAAAAAAAAAACAACACCAAACTGAGCAAGGATAAGGTAACACAGGTCTGTAAAATCACAAGCATTACAGAAGGGACAGAAATCACTGATGTTTTCTTTCTCTCCCATTCTCTCATTCCCTCTCTCTTTAGAAAAACACAGGTGAAATAAGAATAAAGTTAATAAAAACTAGATTGAAGACTTGGAGATGTAGTTCTCCACAGCATGGAGAGAAAACATATACAACTCCTCATCAAAGGATTCTGCAGATACTAAAATCTAGTGGAGAGACTTGGTAAATTTCTGGAAGATAAATCCAATGAGGGTCAGTAAGGTCACAGAAAATGCTTCCAGATAAGGGAGAGCCAGAGATGGGGGAGTATTATGCTGAAGTATCACACACATACCCCACGCAGCCCACCTGGAGCCAAATCAGGTACACATCACAGGCTCACAAGGAAAGCTTCTAGCAGGTCTCCAGTATGGTGAAGTCTATCACTGTAACTCAGTTGTGAATGTGGGATGAGAAAGGGAGACGGATTAATCTGTGATACGGAGAATGAGAAGATGCACCCAAAGAATGAAAGCAGAGAAATCTGCATGGATATGAGCACAGTAGGGGTCTGCAGAGTAGGTAGCAAGGCACTCCACGGTGAGAGACTGGAACAGAGGTGATTACTACACAAAGATCCAAACCTCTCACCAGGATACACTAAAATAACCCCACAGTGGAAGCTGTGACACTGGGAAAGAGTGATCAGAGACATCACAGGTACAGCCTTTTCCTATGCCTTTACATAAGGACCTGCTTTACAAAAAATTGCTAACAGCACTAATAGGGAACCAAGGACCTGATGAGTACATTTCAACTGCTCTCCAGTGCTTCAATTCCAATAACTTCCTAGAGAAAAAAAAAAAAAAAAAAAATGAAGAA
>VXBW01001871.1:462545-473803 GCA_013400375.1 Thinocorus orbignyianus
TATATTCTCCTCAGGAAAAAAAAAGGGGAAAAAAAAAAAAAAAAAAAAAAAAAAAAAAAAGAGAGAGAGAGAGGGAGAAAGAGAATTAAATTCTCTTTGGCTGAGAGGTCTGACACATATGACCTGAATTCAATCTCTACAGCAATTAGCTTCATGTCACAGAATGGCTGAGGCTTGAAGGAACCTCTGGAGATCATCTCATCTGACCTCCCCACTCAAGCAGGGTCACCTAGAACAGGTTGCTCAAGATCAGTCATCTTCAGGGTAAAAAAAAAAAAGCGCTTTCCTGATGTTCAGGTGGAATCTCCTGTGTTTCAGTTTGTGCCTGTTGCCTCTTGTCCTGCCACTGGGCATCACTGAAAAAGAGCCTGCCTCCATCTTCTTTGCACCTGCCCTTCAGGTATTGATGTGATTGCCCCTGAGTCTTCTCCAGTCAAACTGATGTCTCAACAATCTCTCTTCCAAAAAAACCAAGGTTTGGCAGAGGCCAACAGATATTTCCACTACCTACATGTATACACCTACTTGGAAGTGAACTGGGATCAATTCATTTAATATTTCATCCAAAAATGATCCTGACCCAGATCAGTGACTTTGCTGCTTTATCTGCAGGACCCTCCGCAATTCAAGACTGCTAATGGCTATTTAATACAGGAAATATATTGGGTGTTATGTTTAAACAGGTTTAAAGGGAACGAATTCATTTGTAGGATTGCTTATATGCAAATGTGAATATTGCCATTTCAACACTAGTTCTACTAACTAAAATTAATAGAATATAATTACAGGTCTTACATGCAAAGTTACTCTAAAATATATATTAGTAGACAGTGAGGAAGAGATACCACACAATAAGCACGTACCAAAGCAGAACTTGATCCTAGCAGGCCTGGGACAAAAGTGCTCATCTAGTCATCTATGGCAAGACAGACTTTTCCATCTGAAAATAAATTCAGCTAGCAGCTGACTTTGTTGGTGGAAGAGAAAATCTAAGCACAGAGTCCTTATGATTGCACAAATAATTTTCCAAATACGAAATACTACAGCACTGGCTTTGTAAATCTATGGCTAATACCACTGCCAGGCTTTACTCACAGTTGTGTAGGCCTCTGAACTGCAGACCTCAAACCTTTGTGGGCTACCTCATCGCATTTTATCAGTGTCTTCAGTATGGTTTTAAATATACCATACAACACTTCTGAAATGGTTGCCAGTTCTTTAAATGAAGTAAATTCAAGCAAGAGTCTGGAAAGAGTCTATATTTAGAGTCTGATTGCAGTTTAACCCTGGTAAATTTAAACCAATTTAGTTAGCAAGACACTTACAAGTAAGTGCTCATTTCCGTTATGAGCAGGGTTGGGGCTTTTTTCAGTTTACCCTACAGCACCCAGAAGCAAATTTGACTAAAACAAAAGCAGCCATTCCCAAACTAAACATCCACTACATGAATCCCGAATTTAAAGCTGACTAGAGTTCAACAAATACCATCATCTTATGGAGGCACGGCTTTTCTTATGCCCCTTAGACTACACATTAAATGAATCTATTCTTCTTCATCTTTGATTCCATAAATGCAGTCAAGAAGCTACTTGAATTTACAAAAGCACCTAATGCTAAAAGATGTAGCTTTGTGTGTCCCACTGGGAAAATGCTGTCTCTTCAGGCAAAGACAAACAACATGAAAGGTGTCCAGATAAGTAGATAAGTCTAACAGTGAATTTCGATGGCAGTCTACAGACAAGCTCTGCCCACTTTCCAAGTTGAGAAAAAAATCTTGGTGCAATGAAATGTGCAGAAGTGGACTCAGTCTTTTACATCTCTAATTTTGTCACCATTGATGGAGCTCTACTTGTTCTCCAAGACTGTTATGAGTATGACCTATTGCACATATGGCTTTAAAAGTTGGCCCTACCACACTTTAAACTATTCGTTATGTAGAAAGCATTAGTGTTTTTTAGGAATCCCTGGAGTTCCCACAGGAATACCTGGTGTAATAGCAACCCAAATTCTGTGTGGCCAGAGCAATTCCTGCCTTGGAGGTAAAGGATTTGCTTATACCAGGGCAGCTAATTCCACTCAGGGCTGGTACATCATCTTAGCCACAAGAGCAGAAACACAGGACAGACAAGCATTTCAACACTTCTGGCTAGGGGATCTTGCCCTCAACACACATACTGATGCTTGTACATGGTCTCCTGGCTGTCTATACTCCTGTCCATCTGTTGGGATGGCATTATGCCAGCTAACAAGGTAGCATGCCAGCTTCACTAGCGCAAATGTGCCAAATAAAGATAGGTTGTTTTGAAAGCACTGCTTTCAGAAGACTGCAAGAGCCAGATAGAAATTTTGTCCACAAGAGAAAAAAAGCAAGAAACTTCTGCACAACCCCAGCTCTCCTACAGTTACTCTAGGTTTGATCTCCTCTTCATTTTCAATGTTCAAGCACCTTCCCAAACATGGAACTCTGAAAAAAGTTGTTGAGTATCAGAGACTGCCAGGCAAAGCAGGTGGTATTTTAAGAGACTCACTGGTAAGACCATTAGATGCCCACAGGAGGTCCTATCTCTCTCTATATATATATATACATCCTGCTAATAACCTTAGGAGAGAGCTTTCCTTTCTAAACCTGCACATTTCTTCACTGTTTGCCTTCTAATCATCTCTACTCCTTCATATTTTTAGAGTAGTTTAGAGTAGTTCTTCTCATAGAATTACAGTTTTTCAAAATACCTATTAGGCTCTTCAGTAGAGCCACAGCTCTTGCTGCTGGAGCAAGTATATAGGAAACTCTTCACAACCAGCAGTACCCAGTTAACTTCAATTTTATTGTGAGCTTGAAAACTACAGAACCAGCTCAAGACTCTGTGATACCAATGTATTCATAAAGGCAGGAACTCCTCTATAAGTACTAATTTAGAAGCTTGGAGAAACACACAGACTCCCTCTTTTCAGAAGTTGCTCTGTGCTTGCAAGCTACACAGCCTCAGTCCCTGAGACGAACAAGTCATAAATGCCATGATATGTAGGGTTTAAGAAACCAGCTAGCTTTCCAGCTCAATACATTACTGAACACTCAAGAAATACTGGAAATTCTCCCCTGTAAAATTTTAAGCCTAAGCTGCACGCTTACCATATAAAAAGTCAGCCAGAACTACAGAGCTGGGGGGAGGGGAGGGAATAAAATTATGTACTAAACATTGTCAAGAGGAAGTAGGAAAATGGAAAAGACACTATGGACCTGAAACAAAGCAAACAGAAGCAACATGTGCTGACTCCCTCTGGGCTAACATTACAGCCGTCATAAAGCTGCCACAGCAGTCAGAAAAATACAGGAAGGTTGGTTTTCCTTTGAGAAGCAAAACTTAGAGAAGGCCACACGTATGCCTCCAAAAGCCTTTCCTTGGGAGTTATTTCCCTGAGCAGTGCATGCTTAGTTCACTGATAAGCATGTCATTAGCATGGGGACCTTTCATATACTGCCATAAGGGCTGGCTCCATGTTCCCCAGCAGCCTGGCAAGCAGCGCCATGGAGGGACCAGGGCACAAAGATGTGTCTCTCAAAGAGTTGACTGAAAAACCAAGGATCCTGCCTGCCTCTATTTGTATCAAGTTGGCAGAAATGTTACATCAACAAGACGACAGGCAATGGGCAAAAGCTGGAACGTAGGAAGTTTCATTCAAAGATGAGAAAACAGTTCTTTAAGGTGAGAGTGACAGCCCTGGAACAGGTTGCCCGGGGAAGTTGTGGGGACCCCTTCTCTGGAGATCTTCAAGACCCACTTGGATTCAGCCTTGAGTACTGCACTTTAGGCAATCCTGCTTTAGCAGGGGAGTTGAACTAGATGGTTTCTAGAGGTCCCTTCCAACTCTGACAATTCCATGATTCCATGAACAGGATACAGTCATCAATCATTTTCTAAAGTCATCACACTAGTGGGACAGTTTTCTTCTCAGGTAAGTTCAGCCCAGTTACTTAACTGCTCTGTCATTCAGATGCCACCGCATTTGATACCAGCACATTCACAGAATCACAGAATTTCCATGGTTGGAAGGGACCTCTGAGATCATCTAGTCCAACCATACTCCACACCAAAAAAGATAAAAAATAAGAAGTACACACACACAAAACTAAACCCCACAAATCACCCAACCCAACAATCTCGGTCACTAGAGCATACCCCGAAGTGCCACATCTACTCGTTTCTTAAATACCTCCAGGGATGGTGACTCAAACACCTCCCTGGGCAGGCTGTTCCACTGCCTGACCACTCTTTCAGTCAAGTAATTCTTCCTAGTATCTGATCTGAATCTCCCCTGCTGCAGCTTCAGACCATTTCCTCTGATCCTGTCATTATTCACTAGGGAGAAGAGGCCAACACCCACCTCTCTACAACCTCCTTTCAGGTAGCTGTAGAGGGTAATGAGGCCTCCCCTCAGCCTCCTCTTCTCCAAGTTAAACATGCCCAGTTCCTTCAGCCTCTCCTCATGTGACTTGTTCTCTAGACCCCTCAATAGCTTGAGTTGCCCCTCACATTGCCAGACTGGGATCAGGTAGAGACAATATTATATGCCTTGTGACTCCAAAACCAAAGAACACGCAATTGATCCACCCTACCCTTTCCTTCCTGTCCTGTGAACAGAAATAAAAGACTGCAGCTCCATCTGTATGGTCTTGCTTTTAGTACAGTGTGTCACTAACATCCCTAAACAGGGATTGCACTTGGAAGCATCACTTTTGACAGGAAGAGCGTATGTGCTGGTGGGGGGAAATACGGAGTGTGGAGACAAGCAGAAGAGGGAAAGGTTTGTGAGAGTATACACAGCCAGCATGAAGGTAACCATCTGCTGGGAGGCAACTCTGACATGTAAAATATTGAGCGAGCATGAATGAAAAACAGCAAACCCCACCCATGCACCAGACACAATCTGACCCCCTTGAAATTTTTATTTAAATTAACATTACCTTTTAATAACCTTTCACTTCTCTCTGCAAAGATAACAGGTGTCATTAAAACAGCTGTCAGCATGCCAATCTTCCCTGAGACACCTATTTATTTGGATCTTTCAAGAGAAATATAAATGAAATCAGTCATTCTATATTAGAGGGTTCCCAGGGACAGTTAGTTGATTGGCATCTCACAGTAGTGGGCAAGTCACCGCAAGCCACTTGTAGAAGACAGCATTTTCCCTGAAGTCTTGATGCTGTAACATCTGACAGGAATACGTATATATGTATAGATTGATTTTTTTTGATGAATGATACTCTGTGAAATATCAGAGAGAAAAATGTCAGACATACATTGCATAGCAATCGAGGGCTAATGAAGATCCAGGTATTAAATTAATTAAGAAGTATCAAAAGCTACCTAATCATCAAGGAACAAAATTGGCACCACAATATGTAGTGAGTATGGGAAAGCCTAATTTACTAAACATACCCTGCAGTCACATAATTGCATGTAATTTTACCAGCATAATTAACTAATTTAATTACCACTTCTCAAGTGCATCAATTATTGACATTACAGAGTTTTCAGACAGCAGAATTACTGTGTGGTACATTCAGAGAATGCAAAATGCTTTGTACGCCTATTTTCCAGTCACAGTCAACAACTGAGAGGGAACACAAGCAGCAAAAGGGGAAAATATTTCAAGTGCACCACACAGAGCACAGTTTAGGGGTCAGGTTTAAGAGATGAACCAGACAAAACCATGTTTATGTAGGACTGAAAAGTCAACAGCAAACAACTGGAGAGACCAAGGAGACAAAAACTAAGCATGGCACTAAACCAGACAACTCTTATTTCTGAACAACAGAGCCTATTTTAAACGAAATCTATCCACGAGGCGACAAGATCTTTTGAGATCTACCAGCCACACTTACCTCTTCCTCAAGGGCTTGATCTTACAGTAAAATTTGCAAGGATATGCAAATGCCTGCACCAAGCTCCACTGGCCTCACAAAAAAGTCATAAAAGTACCAGGTCTGTCTGCACAAGTGTCAAAGTAGAATCAAAGCCCAAGAAGATGTGCACTAATATGAAATAAAAAACAGGGATGAGCTTGGATAAACTCTGGATGCACTGGTTCCCTGCAAGACAGTGGGAAGAAAAGAAAAAAAAAGAAGTACAAACATGAATCATGGAAGCATTCTTATTAATTAAAATGTAGCTTTGCCACGTGGGATCATTACTCAGACTTGAAGAACTATTGATCCTCTGCTTAATGTTTAGACACTGTATGTAAATCTTTGCATAAAACCATTTTGTTTCAGCAGTAAGCTTTTCAAAGTCAAGGGAGATGTCAGCATCTGCTCCCTATGGAGTCTTAAGAGTCAGTGTCAGTAAAAAATGGGCAGCGTCAGTAAAAATTATGCCCTGTGTCAGTAAATTTGTTAACAGGGTGGTTGGAAACCCTGGGAGCCGTGGTGTCATTTTCTTTTCCCATTGCCCTCTTGTACTTGACCTTTGCACAGCTGTTTCACAGTATCTGGAGATGGCTGAACTGTGAAATAGTGATTACAGGAAAGGGGGCATTTTAATGAGACAATACAACCTAGAACAAGAAGAGGGCATTCTTTCATATGCCAACTGAGATCTTTAAAGTCTTTTTTGTCTTTCAGATTCAATTAAGAACAATCACCACAACCCCTTCTTTTAAATCTAATGCCAGTGCTCAGTTACCCTTTTTAAGGTCATAAAAGCATATTGGATTCATTGTGGTGATTATTCCAAGCAAGCAGAGGCACTTTGTTAAAATACAATAAGACTAAAGTCCAAATAAATCATCAATACCCAAAAGTTAGAGTTATACAGAATAAAGCAAGTGCAAACTGGGTCCAATCAGTTGCATCCCCATCCAGTCTCTGAGCACAGCAGCTCATGTGGTCAAGGCTCCTCCCTCAGAGATACATGAATAATACACTTGAGGAAAAATTCTACCGGAGCAAAGTCAAATGAACCCTGTCCTTTTAAAGAGTAGATTACATTCTCCACTGAGTAGCACTGCAGAGATGGAACTATGAACCTGTTGCTGTCTGCTCCTGTAAGGGCCTTGTGTGGTTCCAGTTCAGGCAAAACTTAAGCCATTGCTTAAATTTAAGCATGTGCTTAATTTGAGCAACTGGCTTGAAGTATGCAGATAAGTACCATCTTTGTCTAGAGATGCATCAGACCAGTCTGGTGCATGTGGCAGTAATGAAGCTCTCTCCAAAAGCACAAGAGGCTCCTTGAACCTTCTTCAAAGGTTTTATGGAACAGCAAGATGTAACCTAGCCCCATCTGGAGTCCTTATTTGAAACCATGATGTGAAAAAACAGGGGAATGAGAAAAACACACATTGCAATTGCAGGCAGTGGAAGGAAGAGGATGGAGGAGGAAGGGGACCACAACATTTTCATGCTAACAGACAAAATTACTTTTTGTAAGCAAACCGGATGAATGATGCTCTTCATGCTGCACATTCTGCAGGCTGCACTCTGCACACCTGCCGCATGGTTACTATCAGTGAAACCAATTCCAGTAATGACATTGATGTGTGAGGGGCCTGCACTTGTGAGACACCAGGCCTGAAACATCATTCATTGCAGTTGTAAGTGGGTGGTGGAACTTAACCAGTCAGCTAAGTGCATATAAATGAGCGTAAACAAACAGCAAAAAGAGCAGATGAGTCAGAAGCAGCAGGGGAAAAAAATAAAAAGAAAAAAAATACAAAAATCCTCTTCACACACGATCAGCCCTAGCAGGGATTGTATCACACCACTCCAGCCTTCACATGTCCTCTCAAGTGACTGCAGAACGTGTAATAGGGTTGCAATTTTTCCAAACACCAACGAGAGCTACCAGTCTGTTGTGCATGGGCTCTACTAGCTGTATGTACTTAGCAATCTGAAATACAAATTAGATTCATAGAATGGTCCAAGTTGGAAGGGACCTCAAAGATCATCCCACTGCCATGGGCAGGGACACCTCCCACCACACCAGGTTGCTCAAAGCCCCATCCAGCCTGGCCTTAAACACTTCCAGGGATGGGGCATCCACAGCNGCATCCGCAGCTTCTCTGGGCAACCTGTTCCAGTGCCTCACCACCCTCACAGGAAAGAATTTCTTCCTGATATCTAATCTAAATCTCCCCTCTTCCAACTTAAAACCACTATCCCTTGTCCTATCACTACACTTCCTGGCAGAGTCCCTCTCCATCCCTCCTGTAGGCTCACTTCAGGTACTGGAAGGCTGCTATAAGGTCTCCACAGAGCCTTCTCTTCTCCAGGCTGAACAGCCCCAGCTCTCCCTGCCTATACTCATAGAAGAGGTGCTCCATCCCTCTAATCATCTTCATGGTCCACTGCTGGACCTGTTCCAACAAGTCCATGTCCTTTCTATGTTGAAGACTCCAAAGCTGGACACAGTACTCCAGGTGGGGTCTCATGAGTGCAGAGTAGAGGGCAAAAATCACCTCCCGTGACCTGCTGGTAGTTTGTGCAGCACATAACCTAGCAATTTGTATTTAAAATTGAAAAGCTGCGCATTGAACAGACTACTAGAAGTCATCATCACGCATACACACCATCCACCCTGGAAGTGGTGTGGCCTGTCATACTACGTGTGCAGTCACCAATCTAAGACACTGTCATGATGGAAAGGCTGGAGGTTGACTGCAAATGAGGCAGTAAAATGCTCCCCTCACAACTTGCAAACACAACAGCCTAGTTTTGTCTTTCACAGAGACTAAGGAGTGAAAGTGAAATCAGCTCATCAGTACTTCACCATCCCTCTACCTGATCTAGAGACCAAACAAATGAATTGGAAAGAATAAGATGCTTCCTAAAAGTTATCTTCTGTCATTTCCAAGGTCTTCCCTGCAAAGCTTTTTCTCAGCCTCTCTTCTCAGACAAATTAGCTTGGATCAATCCTTTTCTCACATATTCCACTGTCCTTTGGTAGAGCCTGGGAGTTGGGTAACCTCTCTTGGGAGGCCTTAGTGCCAATGGTAAGTTTAAGTGCTTCACACTTCACTAATTCACCCAGATACTATAACCTTCCCAAATATCACTGAAGTTAAGTCCTCTTCAGCCTCTTCAGCTCCAAATCTGGTATTTTGGACACAATGGAGTTTTTCCTCCCCTATTGTGTTCTCACGCTTTCTAGATGCTTCAGCATCCCTTCAACATGGAACGTAACACTGCGGATACAGATGGGAACAAAGCAAGAAGGGCAGCACAACACTGTGAAAGGCGCATGACCAAGAATAGCTAACCATCTGGCTCTCCTCATTGGCATTCTCAGTATCGTGGCTTTCCCTCGTTGTTGTATGAGGAGGGAAAACAGGTTGAATATCCTCTCCTACCACACATTTGTGAACCAGACTGCAAAAATTGGCCCAAAGGGTAGCACATCTGGTTAATATCTCAGTACTCAGCTAATTGTTTAACACAGAAAGTCTGTTCTGAGCTGCTCTGGATCTCTTTTGAATAACTGGACCCTTGTGTAATTGCTATCCATTCACCACACCAGGGTAGCGGAGAAAGAAGCCAGTCTGCATACCACATGTGCTACCAACACACAGCAGACGGCAAGGACGGCCAGTACTGGGCTTGACAGCTCTGCCAGAGCCCTTTAGTTAACCCAGGCCAGTGTGGAACTCCCAGCAAGATAAGCATCAACTATTAGCTGTTTCTGTCAGTTCCACGTTGGGGTGGATGGGTAGGAAAGCAACCAAAGCATATCACAGTAATTTAGTGAAAACAAGGAGGTGGAGAGTGTCTGGGTCTCATTGAGAACCTCCACCCTATACTACATATCATTTTGGTAGACGATAAGGAACAGAAACAGAATTAAAAACTAGTGCTGCTTACGTACAAGCAAGTGCAACTCCAGTACATCAGTTACATTCACACAGCACGTATTTCAAACCAGTTACCTTTTCACTTGGTGCTCTTCAAGGGTCAATTTCAAAAAAGTGAATACAATCAGGGCCAAATTCACTCAGTAGAAAAAAAAAATAAATAAAAAATTTATATATGTGATGGAAAGATTGCAATGATTGGCAAGACCTTATTGTTTATCCCAAAAGCCACAGTGTAATGATTCAAAAAAAGAAACACACTGGTTACAGATATGCAGCCAGGCTTACAATGGAAGTGAAAGCATCTATGATTTTTTGAAAGACATACAACAAATGCAAGAAAGAGAAAGGTAAAAATGGTAAGTATAAACCAGAGAGTAGATGCTATAGAAAATGGAGAAGGGAAGGCAAAAGATGTAACAAACCAATAGCCAACAGAGACAAAGAACCAGGACAAATATTTTAAAGTTCATTAGGAACAGAAGGACCTTTCACAATGACAGTAATCTATTGCTGGATGAAGAAAGTTGTCTTGTGAGCAATGACAACAAAAAGGCAGAAATCTAAGAAAAAGCCAGATGACCTAATACTGCTGAACAAACCAAAAACAAAATGCCAAAATATGTCCTGCCCTCCAGAGAAAGATCATGATCCTTCCACTATCTATTTAAAATAGAAGAATAAAGGCATATTTGACCATGGTTTGTAAGACTGTAAATGGGGAGCTAGAATTCAGTAGCTAAGTCTTCTCTGTTCAGCAAAGGCAAAATATTATTGAGAAGCAAAACAAGGCTTTAAAGCTGCAGACAACAGACCTCAAATGAAAAGAGGTTCTTATTTTGACTCTTGCAAGGATCTAAGCCATTGGCCAGTTCACTGTTTCACCATCCACATTCCCTGCTCTCAAAGGGCTGATGGACTAGCATGACCCGGGGAGATGTTGCAGTGCACATGCTGATTTATACCAGCAGGAAATTTGGCCCTCCAGGTTTTGGGAAGAACTGTGTTTTATTGCTATTTTTGTTCCCTTCCAAAGATGAAAGACAAGAATTCAGAACTGGTTCCAAAGGTGCAGGTGCTCTGCACAGTTCCGCTGGGGGGTGGGCAATATTGGCAGGACCTCCTCACCACTGCTACATCAATACCACACCTTGGCTCATCAACCAGAGAGACCAGCTGCAGGAGAGACAGTTAGGAAGCTTCCTTTTACACTAGTCCAGACATTTCCTTTCCACTACCAATTAACTACCCACAACACAGAAAAGCTTATCAGCAACATCAAAGAATGCATTCCTCACTAACACACACGGTATGGAAGATAACGTCTCTGGCTGCATCAGATTTTCTAATTAAGCATGTGGGAGTGAGGGAAAGAACGGAGGGGGGGGAGAGGAGGGAGGCAAAAAAAAAAAAAA
>VXBW01001871.1:473815-564603 GCA_013400375.1 Thinocorus orbignyianus
AAAAAAAAACCAACTCAAGCAGAGCACACTGTGTGTGTTGTTAGCAGACACTACTGTAAACTGAAATACAGGTGCCATTAGCAATCTGCTGTCTGCTGAGCTGCACTGCTCTGGGGCCTCACTTCCCAGTTAGTCTTTTTTGTCTCTGTCTGATAGAAAGCAGCGTATAGAAGACTCATTCAGTGTGGCAAGATGAAGAAACAGCACAATGACTGTACGTTTGCCTTTGATACGTGCCACCTCACAGTAAAAATAAAGGTACCGAATAACAAAAGCCATTTTTTTCATAAAAAGACCTTGTTGCTTTAAAAAACAAAAGCCGAATGGAAGAAGCAAATAACTAAAATGTAATAGGTTGAATTATTTAAAATTACTTATTCAGGAATTTCTTAGAATAATTCAGCTTCCCACCCCAAGTAGTTTAAAATTCACT
The DNA here is from genome assembly GCA_013400375.1 of Thinocorus orbignyianus. Classification (NCBI taxonomy): domain Eukaryota; kingdom Metazoa; phylum Chordata; class Aves; order Ciconiiformes; family Thinocoridae; genus Thinocorus; species Thinocorus orbignyianus. The sequence continues at coordinate 474,249 of VXBW01001871.1, forward strand.
TCAAAGTATCCAGTTGAGTTAAGGGCAAATTTCTATTTCTACTCAGCAAGTGCAAGCACAGATAGTTCAATATTTTCTTTTCAAACACTATCAATTAATTAAGAGTATTTATACACATTTTTTTTTGTTTCCCAACTGAAAGAGTAAGCATGCACTTCCAGCATAAATAATTGTGCACGTAGTTTACAAAAAATGGTGTCTTTACATATTTGTGCCAGCAAAACTTGACAGCAGGAACATTCGCAGGAAGCAAACACAAAGAAGACGTCACTACAGATGAAGCAAATTAATTTTCACATTGAACATTCCCAAAAATATTGTCCAACTACAGACAGATCATTATGCTGAAGTATGAACTGTGAAAAATTAACAACAGAAAATATGCAGTGCTTACTTTGCAAGCCTCAAATTGGGTAAATCACCTTAGGTCTTGTGACTTGTAGTAGCTGCATTAATTGCTCAAGATCTGGTTCCTAGATAAACTTTGCTGCATGGAAAACAAGTCTTTGTTTCATTATTAAATCCTAACGCAAACTGATGGTGCTATACAGAACAATCTTCTTTTGAAATTCCAGTAACAGCTCAATTGAGTTCAGCTTGAAACTGGCAACCTGTATTATTCTGTTTTAGATATAGGAACCTGTCACATGCTGCTTTTTTATTGTGTTTTAAAAAGAGTTAATATTTGGCTAATATGTTTATCTTTGCATAACATTACTGTCTATGTGCAGGAAAGAAAGAAACAGCTGTTGCCAACCTCACCCTTACTCATTAATCTTTCATCATCTAGGGACTTCCAGCATTGTATTCTCTATTACAGCATCGGCTTTCTATTCAGCAGTGGTATCTGAGAGCAAATTCCCTACAAAACTGCCATTTAGACTTGCCAGATCCACTTGCACTGAACCTGGACACTGAGGCTCCACACACATCATCACCCAGCAGAGAGGGGGGCAAGAGGTAGGCAGTATTTCCACCTTACAGAGGCTTGCAGAATATGTTTACTGGTGGCTGCTTGTTTCAAGGGGAACAGGAGGCATTCCCAGGTGTGGTCTTTCCTCCTGGGTAGTACAAGGAGCAACTTCAGCTCCCTTGCATCAAACTGATGTTCTGAGGTCTGCTCTTACTCAAACTCTTGGCAAATATCCTGAACCTTGGAGTGCCCAGGTTACACCCAGAAAATTACATATGCAGCAGCAGAGGACTGTCTCCTCCTCCTGTTGCAATGGTCTCATCGTTGCCTGATTTTCTTCTCAGCCTCCTTTTGGATGCATGCCCAAATCCACAGATGTGCACAGGAGGTAGATGGCACTAGAGGTGCCCTTAAGCACCTCAGCTGTTACTTCACTCTGCCTCCCAGGTGTTATTAGCAGAAAACATGCATTGTAGAAACTACAGTAGGATTCTCTTTACTCTACTCTTGTTTTTAATCTTTTCAAATTCCCAGGGAACAGAGTGAATGGGTATTTGGAAGTCAGAGCCGTATGACTTCTTCCTCCTCTTCATTAAACTCTGTATTTATACAAACACATAGAGAAGCCTAATACTGGTTTCAAAGATCCGTCTGTGGCATGTCAACATCCAGTGCTGTAGTGAAGTCACCACTCTGGCCAGGAATCATAGTTTTGCCCAACTCTGCCCTCAGCCATCTAATCTTGAGGCATTCAGGCCATGAGCACCAAAGAGGGGAGAGACTGCCCTATCTGTGCTGCAGACAAACTTCATCCAACACCTCATGGACCGTCTTTAAGATGGTCTGGATAGGTCTGTACTTGACTTGTCACCGTTGCACTGACTTACATACAAGGTAAATATATTTGATTCCTCACACCATGCTCTAATGCTAGGGAAATACCTGTGGTGTTACTGATGCTGTTCCTCTACAGCTATCCATTACTGTGCGTGCATACAGTGGTACAAACACAGGCTGGGCCATATTTAAGAATGGTATAAGCTAGTCAGGGCAAGATTTATGCTATATTTCTTCTTCTGGGAAGGTGCCTGTAGAATTTTTGATACTTTCATAATACAAATCATAAATTATTCATGCAAGAATACATGCAGACCACATACACTAGCAACGCGTGTTGCAGAATTGCTAATTCACATACCACTGGATACCAACAGAATTGAGCATAAGATTAGATTCTGGAAATGGATAATGTGGTTCTGGTCCATCTTGAAGTTAATACCTTTATTTTTTTTATTTATTTGTCCTATACATGTTCTTCATACTATCTTTCCTCATGGTGATCAGCCATAAGGAATAAGGATAATCAAAAGGCACTCTTACTTAGCAAACCAAATGCAAACTAGTCTCCACACTAACAAAATGGAAAGAAAAGCATGCCAATATTTTATTATTCTTTGTGCTGAGTTACTTACGCTTACCTCATCTGTGTTTAATAGCTTGCCTTCATACTCCCTCCACAGAGCTATAGATTCTCATGTTAAACAAGGAAGCTCCTGACAGCTTTTGCTTTCCTAGGGCAAGATTGCTCAACTAACAATAACCGAGATACCTTTTGACAAGTGCAGCTAAGAGCCAGTAAAGCTTAGTCAATCTGCATCAGTCTGTCTTGGCACCTTTCTTTCGGTTTCTTATCTAAACGCTGGATGCCAAAGTCTCTTGCAATGATTACAGGAAATTATAAAAAGGGAAATGAATGCAAAAGCAGAAATCGTATTAATCAGTTGAAGGAAAATACTTTTCCAACTACAATTGTGGCTGAAACCCATAAATTAGATGACTGGAGTAATAAGACGTGTGAAATGGCTTTTAAGTCCACTACCAGTTCCATGCAATAAATTTCAAATGACATCCAGGCTTTTAGTAGAGGCGATGATTTATTGCAGTCTGCAGGAAGAGAGCTTTCATGGATTATCTCTAAAGTGGCAAAACTCTATTCTGAATTTCTCAAAATTAGTGCAGCTCCGTGAATGTTACTGACAAGCAAGTCCAAAAAGCACTTCAAAAAAAAAAACCAAAACAAAACAAAACAACACAACCTCTTTGTAAGAGAAAGGGCAAAGATACTGTAAAATATCCACAAATTTTGTTAACGGAACTACATCTTGTCTTTTTGTAAACCAGGGAAAAAAAAAAAAAATCAAAACAAAAAAGCACTAGCATGAGAATAAGACTTACTGCATGTGTTGTTCACCTGGGCTATCTCAACCAGAGATATTCCACTAGTGAACTCTACAAGGCAACATTACTCAGCTTTTGACACTAAAAGTCTAGAAACTTACATTATCTGCCAAATTGTTTTGTACCAAAACCTATGAACCTACATGTATTTTTTCCCCTATTTTTGTCATTAAGCAACACAACCAAAGCACTGAAACGGTCCTGTTTCCTTTGGGTATCCAGCAATAGACTTATTTCCTCTACTCTGGTGAAATGAATCAGAGAAAACATGTCTCCAACTGGAATCACAGAGTGCCATAATACCACAGTTATCAGATTTGTGATGCTCACTGCAGGTCTCCTGCATTGCACCTGATGAGGGAAGCACTGGGCAGCATCCTGTTTCTGAGTAGGGTCCTTTTTGGGGATGAAGACAGCCTGCTCAAGACTATAAACACAACTGCATCTAAGAAGAGGTTGTTTCAGCAAACAGGCATAATCTCCTTCAAGAAGTATAGGTGTACCTTGTCTAAAAGCTGTTAGACTCAGGCCCCTAATTCCGATTGCTTTACTGTCTAGTGATAACAAATAATTCTGGCAATTCTCAACACATGGGACACTGAATTTGCATACCAATGGCAGTTAAAACTAGGGTATGTTTGTGTTTAGTAATAGAAATGTTATATATGGAAAGCATCGTCTTACACTTTTTTGACACCTTTTACCCAGAATAGTTCTAAAATTTTATGGACTAAATAAAAATCTAATTTCATTGGCATTCAGAGTAGAAAGTGAAGATCTGTGCTTTAGCCAATTAATTTATATAGAAAATGTACAGTGGTGTGATTTAGTCTCCCAGGAGATAACACAAGAGAATACCAAGACTAACAGCTCTGCTTTTACGTGACTGCTAATGATGCCTTGGTTTTCATTAAAGTCTTTCCTACTAAAGACTAACCATTAGCCTTTTAACGCATGAATTCAGCGCTGACCTGGATTTAGAGCAGTATTTCACTGACTCCACAATACTTACAGCTATGAAATTTCCCTTGCTTGAAATTTTACCTACCCAAAGTCTGATAGCAATACTTATTTTATGGGGAGTTCTGGAAGCAATAAGGGATTTACGCCACCATCTTCTAAAACAAAGCCCATCCTAACTTGAGACATATTCTACACTAAAACAGAGCTGGAAAAAATAAATTAACAACTTTACCACCCAGCCCATTCTCATCTACTGTTTTTATTTAAATGAGTTGATCACAGTATCTTTTATGAAGTTAGCCACAGGCATTATGTTACTTTTATAGACAGAGAAACTGAGGCATAACCCAGTGAAATTACTGATTGGAAAGTATGTGATGCGGGAGGTTTTTGAATTCAATATGTAATTTTTTAAATCCTATCCCTACCTGTCTTCAAGTGAAGCCATTCTTCATCTTTGGCTTACGGTGTTCAGACACATACTAAACATATGGTCTTACTCTACTCCATATAGCACAGGTCATGAAAACACACTGAAACCTTTAAGTGATGGCAATTTCTCTTCAACAAGTATAGACAAAATTCAGAAGAAATCTTTCTGTGCTTTCACTTAATAACCACATAATCCCCCCAAATGCTCAGTCAGACTTATGGGACTCAATCTATCAAAGATCAGCTTCTATCTGCTTTGTTACAGGCACATGACAGAAAACATTTGTTCTAAGTAAATCTCATTCCTTGGATGATGGACGCATGTGAACATAAAATAAAAAAACCCATTGGTTATAGAGCTTTAAGTGTTAATGACTATGTTAAATTGCAGATACTCAAAAGAGGACAAAATGGACTTCATTATCCACAAGTACATAAGTACACCAATACCACAGAATCACAGAATGGCAGGGGCTGGAAGGTACCTTGGGAGATCGTCTAGTCCAACTCCCTTGCCAAAGCAGGTTCACCTAGAGCAGGCTGGACAGGAACACATTCGGGTGAGGTTTGACTATCTCCAGAGAAGAAGACTCCATCCCCTCTCGGGGCAGCCTGTTCCAGTGCTCTGCCACCTTCAAAGTAAAGTTTTTCCTCATGTTGAGATGGAGTTTCCTGTGTTCCAGTTTGTGACTTTTGCCCCTTTCCCTATTGCTGAGCACCGCCGAGAAGAGTCTGGCCCCAGACTAATTCACTTAAAACATTTTAAGTAAATTACAGGCTGGGTATCCATAATTTTTCAGTTTTTAATCACATGTACATCTTATATTTTAGGCAATGCAGAGTGACCACGTTTCTCATAGACAAAGTGATGATAACTGCAGAGTACTTAGCGCTATTGTGGCACAAACAAGTTTGTGCATTTTTATGAAAACTAAATGGAGTAAAGTAACTTTCATATTATTTCCCTACATCTTAAAAGAATCCATAATTTTTTACAAAACAAATAGCACCGAGAAGACAAACCATTATATCAATTATTTATAAATTCACATTGAAATGCATGCAGAAGTCTTCCCTACTTACCTATGTATAAAGTTTTCTCTGCACCTATTACTGTTGTAGAGCTCTACATCAGTTTAATCCTCCAAAGCAAAATCCTTACCCGTAGCCTGCCTTTATAGGTGGGACCATGCCTGGAGAAGCATTACATTAAGCACATAACAGAAGGCTCTTGCCTTACATGTTCAACTCCCTATCTCATTAATGGGCAAAAACCCTGCATGGACCGGAAAATTTATCTCAAAGTCAGTGATAAATCAGTCAAATTTGATCTGCTCTATGTAAAATACACAGCCAACACTGATCAAATGAGTAGTGTAGTCCTCTTTCAACAGCACATCAATGCTTTTCAGCACATAGACACGGACAGACAGCCCACAGCTATAAATGAAGGAGAATCATGACTTATATTTTCAGTCACTGGAAGAATTCATTGTAAAATATGAATAGAGTGATGTGGCTTCCTTTCCTATTCCTGTTCCACATGTCCACTATATGATCATGCCTTCTTTTTTAGTTCTCCTGCAACCCAAAGTCACCTGCCATTACTTGTTTATGACAACCCATAACGGCATTCACACAAGTTCTTTAGCTACCAGATAGCTGCAATCATCAATGGTCATTTTTTAAAGCCAAATGAACAGCAGGACAAACATGTTGGCTACAAAAGCTCGGAGATTATTTTATGTATCAAACTGCAAAAGTAATAGTTATATAGAAGCTATTGCATGGACTTCCTAAATCTTTCAGAGTCTTAGTTCTAGGAAGAGCTTTATTCAACTGGGGTACTATACAAACATGCTGGGAGAAAAAGGGCAGGGTTGGCCCAAAGAACTTTCATTCTACATATATGAAAACCAAAAAACGAGTCAAACAGAGAGGAACCAGTAGGTAGTGGGAGAGGGGACCAGCAAACTAGTAGTTGACATGTTGGCTTGCTCAATTTTAAATTATTCTTTTTTTAAATGAGTATCAGGAAAAAGGACAGTATGAAGTCAAACAGTGAATATGTTTACGAAGAACTCTTCCCAAATTGTGCAGTGTGAAAGAAAAAATAGTCATTTATGGAATCTTTAAAATGAAGGATGCAGAAGCTGATGCTGTATGGTATGGATAAGCAAAAGTTGTATTTCTGTAGTGAATAAGAGATGGTTAAAAAACTGGCAGAAGCCCAAAATGCCTTGGAAATGAAGACAAATAGCTCACATATGATAAAATAGGAAAAGGAGAGACAGATACAGAGAAAGGAATGATTTGGACAAAAATACAGGGTAGCAAAATGATTTTTATATCAGCATTATGGGTGAATTTAAGTGGTTCATTTTTGGATTCAATTTTCTTGCATAATGCATTTTACTGTATATATGCTTATTACCTTATAATTACTGAATCGTAGAGTTTTAATTAAGCAAGTAGTCTGGTTGCCTGTCTTTATGCCCCCCCTGTTATAAAAAATAAATAAATCTACAATCCAATTTTTGTAGACACGTTTTGTAAATGTGTGCTTTTCTATGCTGAACATTCTCCACGTGTGACAGAAATGTGAAGGAGGACAGATGTTTCTGTTTCCAACACCCCCATTCCCCCCCACCCCCGAAATCTTCACCTATTTACATATTATAGCAACAGTGTTCCCATCTCCACAAGAACAAACATACTTCAAGAATTCCTTGTGGAAATCCATGCCTCAATTTTCCTTTGTTTAAAGCAACATTAGGAATGAGCAGCTCAAATTCCTTTCATGAATGAGGTCCTTCATTCATGCTTTTCATGGTACAATATATGGAACTTTGAAAGTTTCAGTCAATAGCTTGGTCAAGCAACCATATCTGAACTCTGACATTAACAATTCAACCTTCTGAAACTAATGAGTCATATTATAACCAGCAGTAATTATGGCTCACTTCCCATAACCAACCTCAGATTCTGATTTTAAAGTAATTTAAAATCAAAAAGCACAAATAAATGTATTTTACTGTTGCAGATGAGTTTTTAAACAATAGGCACCACACCATGCAATAGGCTTTGCAGATTTCAGATAACTGAGCTTATCCATGTGTAATAGCCACTATTACGCTACCACACTACTCTGCTGCCTGTAAACAGTTTTGGTGTCTAAAGGAAGGATCATGGGGAACAAAAGTATAGGAAAACTGAATGACACTGTGAACAAGTTAGGGTTACTGTAACAGGAAAGCTTGTGCAGCACATTTTGGTGCAAGCTGGAACAACTTGCATGCTTTTATACTTTATCAGTGGAATTACACACAGGCGAGTATCAGCATTTTCAGTAAAACCACCCCAAATTGGTGAAAAGCAAAAAATCTAACAAACTTGCTCAAATTTCAACAGGATGCTTTTATTTTTTTTTAGATTGAAAAAAACAAGTGCCATAAAAGCTAAAAACAATCAAGTAAGTTATTTTTCATCAGTTTTAATCTATTATAAACACTTGTAATTTCTTGAAAAGTAAGTAAGTTTTATTTCCAGTTCCTCAAAAGAACCATGTGTTCAAAACATGGCAGTCTCAGACATTTTAAAGTTAAACTGACAAACAAATATCTGTTCAATCCAGTCTAAAATAATTTACCCTCCCCAAATTTTGGAACATTAAATAAACAAAAAGAAACTCAATTATTCAAACATCTGTGTAAGTCCAAAACATTCTGAATGAAGAATAGCCTACCAAAACTTAGCAGAGAAATAAGCAGAGATCCCATGCACATTTTCCTTTGTTTCTGAATTTGTCTCTGAGTACTTGTATCACACATGGGAAATGGCATATCACAGCTGAAACAGTCACTATTGCTGCTGACTCTTTCCCTGGTGTGAATGGTTAAATCAGGCTTTCTAAAATAAACAGTGGAATCATCGGACACTCTACAAGAGACAAATTGGTTTATGTCAATGAAAAAAGAGCTAAGAATTATATTTTGGTACGGAAAAAGCATTTCCCTGGACAAAAACGTTAGTGAAATTCACATCTACTGGTTTATGTTGAAAAAGAGAAGATAAGGACAGTAAGCTAATTTTATTTTGTCCCTGTTTAAGCATATTTCTTTTCTACAGGCAGGTCCTGTGTCATATGTCTTATTGGTAAAGAAGCTTAGCTTTTAGATGGTCAAATGCTCTTGCCCTTAGGAAAGTATTTCAGGCCATACATCACCTAAGGTTCCAGTTTTAGAAGCGAAATGTCTTTGCCGCAAAAAGGGAGTACGTGATGACACAGCAACTCTCCGCAGAAAAAAGGTTTCAAAACTGGAACTATGCTGTGGCCTGTGACCAGCAACACATCTGCCTACACTGCCAAACATAGCCAGTGACAAGTCAGAAATGCATCTATACACATAGGACCATGCACCGGGACAGGCATTAACTCCTCTCACCAGAGAAACGGAAGGCACCATCCAACAAGTTCTTGTTTTCAGCTGCAAGCCCCTGAAAAGGACTGCAGTCACATCCTAATGGATTTTGATTTCAAACACACTGGAGGAACACAGTCAAATCCATGTTAAACACTGAGAGGACTCAGGTATTCTGGGCTCTCCCGAAGAGTCTGGAAGTTCAGCTGTTTATAAGCTTCCCATACCAAGACACTTCAGTCACAAAAAGAGAATCTGTTCAGACGAAGATGCCCTAATGCTTGTGGATGGTCAGAACTGCAACTACCACATACAGGAAGGAGCACACCAAATGTCAATAACAAAATGGATACCCAAACCAGCAAATGTGACTACAGCTAATATTTAGGGTCATCAGCACTCAGCAGCAGCATTCTCACACAAGGCGGCTGATTTATGACATCTAAATCAATATATTCACAACTCATAACAACATGCCACTCATTCTTCTGAACTAGAGAATGATATTCAAAAAAGCTCAGATCCTTCTCCTATACTCAGCTGGAGACCATGAATTATTTAATTTCTTGGTTGCCTTTGTGTGTGTAGCGGGGGGACCTAGTTTTCTTTTGGTTTGACAGTTATATCACGCTGTATTTTTCTTTCCCAAAGCCTTCATGCAGTTCTTGATGTGAAAGCTTAGCTTTCTGTAGACAACTGCTATTTCAAATTAAAAGCCATATGAGTTTTTGTCAATATAAGACTTTATATTTAATTTTCCCTTCATAGTTCACAAAACGGCTACTTCTATAATTCATTCCATGTTACTTCATAGAGAAGATTACTATTGCAGCATAGACCCATCAAAGTCATCTTTCTCATCAACAAAACGTTGTTTGTAGCAGCCACACATCAATGAAACTTCTTCAAGCCTGTGACTGTTGCTTTTTCATAATTATATTTTCTAATCCCCCTTTACACACGAGAGCTCAATTCACTTTCTGGTACAATGCATTAGCATCCTCTTCAAATCCATTAGCAGTACCACAAGATTCACAGCATCTCTCCCTCTTCAAAATAGCACGTTAGTAAGTTACCATACAGCAGGCTGAAGACTATGAATATTTTAAGTCCACTGTATGTTCCCAATCAGAGAAATCAATCCTAGTCTTTTATCATATTGGCAATATTTTAAGAGACACATATGGGCTTTGTTAAATTTGCATTGCTGACATGACAATATATGGTAAATTTGTTAGATTTAATATGATGGAAGCAGCATAATCTCTCTGGTCATTTTCAGCCCATTGCACTCAACAGTGTGTGACCTCAGCCTACCACCTGGTTGAGTCAAGCCAAATATCTCAAACACATTTGATAAAACAAAACTAAGTCATCTAATGAGCTGCTATCAGGAATGTCAGGTGTCAAATGTTTCAAAATGCTCCATAGAGTCTAACAGTAGGTTGACTTATACTACAGCCCTTTTGGGTTTTGTTTTATCCCGTCTTCCCAAAATGAACATTTATTTTGAAGCCTATGAGGCATTTTACTGAGCCAGTTATCAAACATTCATACTAAAACTCATTTAGGCTGTCTGAAATAATGGTAAAATCTGCAGTTGAAACAAACAGGGCAAAAAACATGGATTACCCTGGTTTGCCCCCCTTTGCAACTACATGTCCAAAACAAGGTTTGTAACCTTATGTCTAGCACATGTGCAGAAGATGCAGATGACTCCACTTAATTCCCAGCTCTCCCAGGCTCCATCAGCAACAAATTCCACACCTTTTCCAAAAGCATCAGCAAAAAGGGCCCTCTTCTAGAGATTTTTCCATTCCAGAAATCAAGATGGATTTATATATGGGTTTAGAAATTCCTTAGGTGGCATATAGAGCCTCCATGTTTTCAACCAAAGGGCTTTGATCCAATAAAATACACGCAACAGCAGCTCAGTTTTTTAATGCTATTCTAATGCACAGCCCTGCAATGAGTTTGAGGCATTCTGCTTGGCAGCAACCAGTCTCCCAGTGTTAAAAGTGCTGACGGAGCCACACTGGTCTCCTTAAACTTCCACAAGAGCAACTTAGGGTATTGTGAGAAGATAGCAGCATACGAACACAAGTCACAGTATGAGTCCCTTCTCCTTTTTATCCTCTAAACTCTAAAGCCAAGGCAAATTTTCTTTCACCATTTTTTCCAGCATGAGCTAGCCTTTATTTTTATTCATTCTTTTACTACTTTCACTGTTTCGCAAGCCACATTTTGTTATTTTCCCACTGCACCTGGGAAATATTTCTAAAAAAGCTTAAAACAACACCAGCAAAAAAACCCAACCAGTAAGTAGTTCTATATAAAATGTTTAAGCAAGATACCTTTCACCCTCAGATACAGAAACTCTTTTTTAGAGCGGTGGTCTTTTTTTTCCCAGTTTTACAGCTGACATGCTTGAAGCAAATTAAGGGTGAGCAATTTACCATCATTAGAACATTTCCCTCAGACTGAATTTGAACCCTTCAGGTTTCCAGCAGTTTGCAATATCCATTAAGCTATGGTTATGGGTCTGGCATGCCTTAGGTTCCTACAAAACAGCAATGCTTCTGCTGCCCAAGATGACTGTTATCAAAACAGATGCTGACATACCAGAACCAGCAGGAATTCCTCAACTAAGAATAGCCAAATGCTCTCTCATAGGAAAGCTGCCTTTCTTGGCCTGTCTGCGTTCTTCTTTGGACCACAACTGCGTAGACAGTCCATAAAATAAATAGGATCCATTATTTACTTGTAGTTTTTTTTATTTAGATAGGAAAAGACATCTATATCGTATTTGAAATGGTATTAGTAGTTGCATCTGATACAAAAGTACTTTACTAGCACTGTTTGAAGGTCCTGTCCTATCATTAGGAAGCTTGCAATCTGCCAGTCTGGAAAAGTAACCACGGGATAAGGAGACAAACTACAGAGCAAATAAATGGAATAGAAATATGATGTCAGGGCTTAGGGGATGAGACCACTGTTCCATTGAATTCAAATTCATTTCCCCAAATGGAGAGAGTATTGGATGCAAAAGGTTTCTATTTATCACCTCTAACTTACTATTACAAATTGCACATGATTCAGTGAAGTCTTCTGAGAAAAAGAGAGCATGTGAGGAAGTAATCAGCAGTGCAATTCCCAATAATCAGCCAAATCAGCCCCCAAAGTACAGAAACTAGTGCTCCTCATTAAATTCCATACTTTCCACCCATTCCCCTTTTGCAAAGTCTGAGTGAGACAGCAGCCGCAGCAAGAAACGTTAATCTCACCAGTTAGTAGTAATAAGAACGACTACACATAAATAACTGCTCTTTCCCATCTTCTCAGTGTAAGGCATACAGACTTCAAAGAAATTCCTGTTAAAGCCATGACATACTACACAAGACTACAACAATTACAAAATAATCATGTTTGACAGGGACCTCCGAGATAGAGTCCAACCATATACACACAAAATCCCCTACATCTCGGCCACTAGAGCATGCCCTGAAGTGCCACATGTACATATTCTTAAATACCTCCAGGGATGGTGACTCAAACACCCTCCCTGGGCAGGCTATTCCACTGCCTGATCACTCTTTCAGTCCAGTAATTCTTCTTAGTATCTAATCTGAATCTCCCCTGCTGCAGCTTCAGACCATTTCCTCTGATCCTGTCATTATTCACTTGGGAGAAGAGGCCAGCACCCACCTCCTTTCAGGCAGCTGTAGAGGGCAGTGAGGTCTCCCCTCAGCCTCCTCTTTTCCAACAAAACATGCCCAGTTCCCTCAGCCTCTCCTCATATGACTTATTCTCTAGGCCTCTCACCAGCTTGGTGGCTCTCCTCTAGACATCTTCCAGCACTTCAATGTCCTTGTAATGGACCCAGAACTGAACACTGGACTTGAGGTGAGGCTGCACCAGTGCTGAGTACAGAGGCACCATCACTTGCCTATTCCTGCTGGCCACACTATTCCTGATACAGGCCAGGATGCTGTTGGCTTTCTTGGCCATCTGGGCACACTGCTGGCTCATGTTAAGCAGGTTGTCCACCAGCAACCTCAGGTCCTTTTCTGCTGGGCAGTTTTCCAGCCACTCTTCCCCAAGCCTGTAGTGTTGCCAGAGGTTGGAAGCAGCATGGAACAATCCAGTGGTGACTCGCAGTGGGAGTTATCAAAGTTGCTCAGCAGCTGACCCGACAACCAAGTAACAAGAGTTTAGACAGAAAAATAACCCTCAGGTCGTTATATCCAGGTACTGCAAGCATTCACACAGAATTTGGTAAAACACAAGTGTTACAAGGTATACATACTGCAGGCACATCTTGCTCCCAGAAGAGTAGTTGCTATTTTTCACAGCTTTAAAATGTTTTATGCCTCTTACTAACAAACTTAATGCATGCAATAAAAAGAAGATTCACTTAATGGGGTTGATAATCTACAGACCATCTCTGTAATAATTTATACTTCGCAGTGATTCAGCAGGAATCTAGACTATCACCATAGAATTGAGTTTGGTCTGTAGAACTTCAGGACAGACAATGTTGCAGTACCGTAAATACTTTATTCCTTCTCTTTGAGGATACAACCTTCTTTATAAACACTGTCTAATGAAGCCTTTATCTATGGCAATAAGACTGAGAAACATGTCCTTGTTTTACAAAGAGGGGAAAATCGAGGCCTGAGTCTTTCAGCATTTTAGAAATAAAAGAGCAAACGTTTACAAAGAAGGTCAATCAAATTACCCTCATTTTACTAAGGTTAGCGAACAGCCCAGTTAACCTTAGAGACACCTTTTATGTCTAGCTAAAAAGATGACTCTGACAGATGACCACTATGCTTCACCCTTCAGGCATGCAGTACCTGTACAACAAACCTCAAGATCTAATCCACTGTTCATGCGCTTCACGTACCCAAGAGATCCGACACATTCAGGGCATATTACATGTAGCACATGTGCTGCAGACACCTGTGCAGCTGCAGATCTAGGCGCATCACTGGCACACCAGGCAGCAGAATTTTTATTTAGTGTTCAGTATGAAAGGTTAGGAATTTTCAGTCTCATAAGCGGAGCAGCAAATAGAAATTGCAGAGACTTAAGTTCTGACGTGGTGTAATTGTGCACTCACTGTTTGACCACCTTTATACTTTTCCACTCTTCTTCTGGCCTTTCTATTTCACTATGAGCTTCACAAATCAGGAACCACCTGTTTGCTTGGGTTCCTGGTATGCAGGCCAAGGAGCTATGACTCATCTGAGCATTTTCTGAGCCGCCTTCTGAAACAAGCCAGCAGTATGAATGAAATACAAACCTGATAGAAATCAATTGCTTTGTCTTGTGAATACCTAAGGGGATTTAGAGGTCTCTTATATTCTAAGCACAAGTTACAACAGGGTGTCACCTAAGTGCAGGTGTCCAGTGCTATTTTAGATGTCATACAAAGTGGTATTTTCAAGTATCATACAGCATCTCACACAGCTTTTACCTACGTCTCCCAGACAGCACACCAATCCCATACATCCAGTGTTGTATTTCACAGACCCATGCAGATGGCTCAAATACCCTCAGACATCAAAAAATCACAGAACTATAGAAGTTGGAAGGGTCCTTCAGAGATCATCTAATCCAAGCCCCCTGCCAAAGCAGGTTCACCTGGAGCAGACTGGATAGGAACACATCCAGGTGGTTTGGGAATATCTCCAAAGAAGGAGACTCCACAACCTCTACGGGCAGCCTGTTCCAGTGCATGGCACTCACCATTCATGGTTCAGCAGAGACTACTGGAATATTTGCTCCACAGGCACATCAGAAAACTATGAGGGACATCCTACAGATTCCCTTCTAGTAGTGTGCAAATAACTTAATTTCTCTTGTTTTCCTTATTTGGGATGCAAATGAAATAGCGTTTCTTTAACACTACATTGTAAATCATTATTTAGGCATCACTTGTTAGGTGCTTTGAAGAAGAAGAAAAAAGCCAAACAGGTAAACATCAGCACCATTATTTCTTGCATTGTATTTTTAGTAAACCTTGGCTGTGATAACCAAAAACTTTTGTACCTATTCTCACTCTTTCAGAATACAAAAGGCAGACAGTCATAGAATCATAGAATGGTTAGAGTTGGAAGGGACCTCAAAGATCGAGTTCCAACCCCCCTGCCATGGGCAGGGACACCTCCCACCAGAGCAAGTTGCTCAAAGCCCCATCCAGCCTGGCCTTGAACACTTCCAGGGATGGGGCATCCACAGCTTCTCTGGGCAACCTGTTCCAGTGTCTCGCCACCCTCACAGGAAAGAAATTCTTCCTAACATCAAATCTAAATTGGAAGAGGGGAGATTTAAAACCATTACCCCTTGTCCTGTCACTAGACTTCCTGACAAAGAGCCCCTCTCCACCTCTCCTGTAGGCTCCCTTTAGATATTGGAAGGATACAGTCATCAAGCTGCAGACCTTTTCAAAGTGTTTAGACACCCAGCCTGCTCTGTTGTCCACTCTTTGGGAGCCCCAGGCCCCCTGAAGTAGCAGCTACTGGTCGTCTGTGGTGCTGACAAATGATTTGTAGACATGTACTGCAAGTCAGCTCAGGGTTAAAAATCAACACTTACTTTCAGAGGACTACTTAAACCAGCTCACTGAACAGACTAATAGTGCATGGCCTACAAATAGTTGTATCAGCACAACTGACAGGTCAAGGGGCTGTGGTTTAGGGGTGGGACTGAGCAGCCGTGATTGGAATGCCTCAAGTTTGAATCCCTTCTCATGTTCTTTTCCCTCTCTCCCTCCCATCCCCATAAATTTTTATTATACAAGCTAAAAAACAAGAAAGAAAGGAGTATTTAGTGAAGAAGGTAAATCTTACAAAGTAGTTGAAGGTTTTAAAAGATTATGATCCTTTTGCACATATTAAAGATCATAAACTTTCAAGGAAATTCAATCTGCCTTTCTGTGCCCTTTGAACTTAATTGACACCAATGAGTATAACTATGCAGATACAATATAGGTGGATTAGTTTTTAGCAGGTTCATTTATTAGCAGCATGCTGCAATTATCAACAAGGTGAATCAATAAGCATGAAGTACGCTGTGCTGCCTATGTGTGACTAATACAGAACAAGTTCTGTTGCACTCATAGCCAAGGAATGCCATGCTGCCGCACAGGTCTTCTCCTCAATGTCCTACATCAGCGCCAAAAACATCCACTCCTTGCAAAATGGATGACTTATTAAAAAACAGTTCGTTAACAGGCAAATTCCAGTGTTAGAGGGGGGAGCCTGCAAAGCAGAGCTAAGGATTCCACGCCTTTGCCAACAAACACTGTAGCAACCAGGAATTTCTCTCATTAATTTCAGTGGCTTTGTTTCAAGTCCCTAATGATGAAAGGACTTATTCTATCTTCAGTGAAGATACAAGTCACTTTGGTCATTGTGATCTGGCTAAACAGTAAGAGCAATGATGCGTTAGCAGCGTGGTAGCTCACTCACTCAATTCACACCAGGAACAAGAAACAATAATTTTTTACTAATCCAGAAAGCCACCACAAGATTTTCTCTGGCAACTGCCATGGATACCCGATTTGATCTTAGAATTTATCCTAAAAAAGCAATGACAGTAACATGCAATAATTACTTCATACTGCAGTCACAAACACAATAATGCTTAAAATGAGGTAAGTCTAGACCAGCACCCCTTTCAGTATTTTATGTAACCAAGTACAGTGTCCTAATTTCCACTTAGCCCTGGTCTTGCACACAGTATTGTTGTAAGGGATTCAGGTTTGCACCGTTTTCATTTTCAGGTTTTCCTCAGCCTCTAAGGCTACACAAAGATACTCACAAACACTACAACTAGCCGGTGGGTGATATTTTTTTCCTTGCAGTGTAGCTGCAGTGAGCAGAGAAGGGAGAGATATATTCCTTCAGGCTCTAGAGAGAAATGTTGAGCAGAAGCACAACATTTCTTTTTGGTGACCAGAAACAGGACACAAGGAAATCAAATGAAAGCTGCATCTGGGAAAATTCAAATTGGACATTAGGAGAAGGCTCCTTACTGAGAGGGTGGTTGGTTGCTGGAACAGGGTCCCCAGGGAAGTGGTCAGCAGCAAGCCTGTCAGAGTTCAAGGAGCACCTGGACAATGCTATGAGTCATATGATTTAGTTTTAGGTAGCTCAGTGGGAAGCAGGAAGTTGGACTTGATCATTCTTACGGGTCCCTTTGAACTTGAGGTATTCTTATGATTCTAACTCAGGTGTCCTGATGTAACCTGTAAGCTAGTTCATTGACTACAGAAGACAATAAGCTTCTCTAGTCTAAGGTTAAGCATTAATAATAGCTTTAAAAAAAAATAATCTGATTTTCTCATTTGCATTTAGTACACATTAAAACAAACAATGTAGCAAAAAGAATCAGAGAACCACCTTTGTCAGTTGCAGCTCCCTCATCCTACTGGAAAAGTATGCCACAGTTGCTAAGTGACACAGGTTTATAAATACTTCTGGTCCTAAACTTGAGCACTGTTCATTGCAATCAAAAGCCGTAACGAGTTACGGACATCCCCAAGTTCTAAAAGACCTTTCCAAATAATGTTGCTTCTTTTTTTCACAGAGCAAGGCATTTTCTGCAGGCTTTCCCAGAAGTTCACAGGCAGTGGCAGCGAAACAACCAGAAGTTGACATCACCTTCTGAAGAAGAGCTTCAACATCAAATTCAGAAGTCAGTCAATCTACCCCTCTCTCCCTCTCAACTTTCATCTTGCCGTGTCATTACAGCTGAGGTAGAAGTCATGCATATGAAGAGACATACACACATTCTTGAACATCACAAACTAAATGAACAGTACCCCTACTACCACTGAACCCCTAGCTACTAATCAGCTAGCTAAAAACAAACCTCTTGGGACTACTTATTCCTCCTCCTTAGTTACCTTTTTTAATGATGCCAAGAAGCATGTTAGATTTTTTTTTTTTTGAGAAGTGCTTTGGGTATTTTATGAAGGTGACAGACCAGTGAATTTGTACCAAATGTAATTTTACAGCAGATTTCCACAGAAGTCTAGCACACATTAAGTCCAGCCACTTATTACATATGAGTTACTCTGCTCCCAGAGGACGTACTGGAGGAGGCATTGAGGCTAATCAGATATGCATGTTTGCAGCATTTGGTCCTTTATCTCTAAGTTCAAAAGCAAAAAGAATTTTCTGGTAACATGTTGGCACTGGACCATGCTAGAAAACTCCTAAATGAATTCACATTTTAAAACTGCTGTTCCAATGCCTTTGATTAATATGGTCATTTCCTTGTAGTAATCAATACAGAGTTTACTAAGTCCATATCACATTAGTTACCTTGCAAAAGTAACAACTGGGTCTGTAGCATATTATTTTTTTAGAATTTATAGCATCGTATCAAACAGCAGCTAGTCCCATGAAAAGACACCTTGAGGGTCAAAAAAAAACCAAAACAAAACACACAAAAAAACCCAAAACCACCAAACCACAAAAACCCAAGAAAGTATCTGAACAAGAATACTTGCAGCAGGACTTAAGAACACTTGAGATACCTATGCAAAACTCACTGAAGGTTTCTGACCTTCTTGGTGGTCATCTTTACCCTTCTGAGGGAGTATTGCCTCAATTCAGCTTATCCCTTATTATTATTTTCAGTTTTCTTGCAGAACTTTGTCATTTGCTCTGAAAAAATAAAAAAAAAAAACCCTCCATATCAATTTCCAGAATAATTCTAATTGCTTTGACCTTTATTATAACTCTTGCAAATGAGTCACTAAAAAATAACCCCTGTAGGATAATTTGAGAATTAATAAATGCTCCTGACTTCAGTAAAGATAAAAACGAATATCAAAGTAGTCAGAATCACGAAGGAAAATACAGACTAATAATCAACAAATTTTCCTCTTTTTTTTTTTTTTACCATTTAAAATGCTTTTAATCTCTACTGAGATCATATTTCTACAAATAAAGCTGGTACTTTCTGTTATGAAAATATCAATATGACAGTTCAAAACCTTCCCCTCACACATACTCGAAAATTTTCACTTTGAAAAGACTATATAAGAAGCCGATTCACAAAGCAATTCATAGCTTGTGAAAAAACCCAGTTTTAAGAAAATTAATTTTTATCATACAGCATGGGGCCAAAAGGTCACACGTTCCAGACTCTCAAACACACAGGCACATGGACTGCCCTTCACTTGCAGAGGAAGACAACCTCAGAATACCTTGTCAAATCTAACAGGCATGGATAATTTAAACAAATGTGGTCTGGGATGGAGTGCCCCTTTACCCTTTGCCTAGAAAGAAATGCTTGTCAGTCAGACCCTCGTTACTCCCCATGCAATTGTCATCTCAAATCTCTGGCAATAAAAAGCTCTTCAAATACCCGCAGCATCACATGTTCTAGATACAGACTTACCTAGTTTCACTCCCTCTTATGTTAGAGACCTATCATCTCCATCCCACATTTTGCTGCTTTACCTCCACTAGCTCCTTGGCTGGCAGACACAATGCTGACTCCAGAATCGGGCAGCTGGATACAGCTGTGGGGCTCACAGAGCAGTTACCTCTGGTACAGGGTTTCCAGTGAGAGTCAGAAACCTGTGCCAGGGAACACAACCCTCCTAAACAGCACCCTCCACACACAGGAACCCTCAATGACAAGCAGGCTCCTTCCCATAGAATCACAGAATGGTCCAAGTTGGAAGGGACCTTAAAGATCATCGAGTTCCAACCCCCCTGCCATGGGCTGGGACACCTCCCACTAGAGCAGGTTGCTCAAAGCCCCATCCAGCCTGATTTTCAACACTTCCAGGGATGGGGCTTCCACAGCTTCTATGGGCAACTTGTTCCAGTGCCTCACCACCCTCACAGGAAAGAATTTCTTCCTGATATCTAACCCAAATCTCCCCTCTAAATCTTCTCAGCCGCAGCCCTTTCGTGTCACATAATCCAGTGCAGGAGAACAGGGAGGAACGGATGGGAGAGAGAAAGACCTCTTACAGTCATACGAGCTGGCATACAGAGCTGCACATGTCAGGTGAGAAAAATCCTGAGAGGCCTGTACCTATGGCTCCATCAGCCAGATGTAAATGTCCACAGTAGGTGAGGAATGCTACGCCTCCCTGCTGCAGATACCTAAGCAGGCAGTGCGAAACACTCCCGCAGCGTTCCATGCGTTCCACCTTTTTTCTTCCCCTCTTAGTGCATCTGTGCCCACCAGTTTCTAAGTGCTGCTAATTTACTGTGCTTTCAACTTCAGCACCCAGATTCTGACCACCAAAAAAAAAAAAAAAAACAAAACACTTGGGATTTTTTTAAAAGATAAAAGAGGTATGAGTAAGTAGACCATATTAATTAATTTCTATGAAGAAGCTAAAAAGTTAAATGCTACCTTGACTTTATTGTTGTGGCTCAGGCTTGTGCTCACTTCACAGAATTGACAAGAAAACAGTCACTTTTAAAATGAACACATTGACATTCTTCCATCTCTGCTTTCAAATTGTTTCAAAACCATTCACACTGAAGAGGCCAGAATCTTTCAGAACATTTTATTTTCTTTCTTAATAGATATAACGAAACACAGCCACAAAACCAAGTTTATCCTCCCTACATTTTTGCATATACGTCAAGCTTGCAAAAGGTTGACATGCAGGTGCAAAAAATGAGGTGTTTTCAGACACTACTCCCAAGCAAGTATCTACACAGCCATGCTTTCATCTAGTTGCCAATTTTACACCTATCTACATATACTAGGTGCATGCAACATCCTCATATAGTTGAGACTCTCCCAGCCTTGCAACTGGCTACAAAATTCCAGTAAGCAACACTGTAATCTAAAGGCTGGATGGATCAGAAAATACCATGAAAGGACAAATTAAGGAGAGACATTATTTCTGCTCCACCTGTTTAAATGTTAATAAACGCTTGTAGTAATGGCACTTTCCTGCGTGTTCTGATCTTGCTGTAAAGAAATTGGACACCAATCCTGTACACCAACCCCCATCAAAAATGTTGATTCCATAAATGGAAGGTAATGCGGTCGCTCCCGTGATGCAGTCAATGTTAAAAAATATAAGTACCTTAAAATGTCTGATAAACAGCATACAGCTCACACATGCTCTGACAGTAGGGTGGTTAATATTTTATAGTTTATCTGATAAAGTTAACAAAAGAATTTAAGTCGGAGAAGAGGCATACACTGAATATTTCATCACCTTCTTAATTGCAGAAAACAGACAAGACAATTTTTTCCCTTTGGGAAAAATAAATGTTAAAAGTTATTACTGATGGGAATCAGTTTGGCAATTAGGTTAAATCCAACTGAAACCAACCAGAATTGGAGTGCTGAAAACATCACAGAGCTAAAACATATTCAGCCGACTCTATTAATTTACATGATGAAGCAGAAATGTCGATAGCAAAGCTTGTGTAACTCAGCAAGCTGAGGTTACATTAACATAGAAGAAAACACTGCTTTGTGCTTTTTCTTATAGTTAATTTGCAGTCTTCAGAAGCTGCTATTCTTTTGCACAGCAGACAATATGATATACCTAAGGCTTTTCATTCCGACTTCTGATTTAAAAGTCTTCAGCTTGTGCTACAGACCTTAGCCTTGAAGCCAAGTGCAAATTAGCTTTAAATCAATGAAGCTGATTAAAGCTTCATTGTGGCTGAGCCCTTTAATAGAAGGAGAAGGGGGGAGGGGAAAGACCCACTTGAACATGGCAAAAGAGCTGCCTCTCAACTTGGAACATATGTAATGCTTTTCAGCTCCACTTTACCCTGACAAAACCATGAAGAGTTTAAGGCCATTTACCTGCTGACAGGGTGAAACCAAAGTCCCAATTCATCGAGAAAGGCCAAGAATCAGAGATGTTGCTATGCAAGCAGAAAGTAAAAGGTTGCTTTCAAAAATAGTGGGGGAAGCAAAGAGGGCAGAGGCAAGGAGATAGACATCAAAACATCTCTCCAGGAGGGAACCAAGGAACGAACTTCCCACCCTGCTGTAGCAGCATTTTTGTTTTCTTGGTGGGTTTGTGTGTGTGTATGCATGTGTGTGTTTTGTTTTGTTTTAAATACAGAAGTTCCTATTTAGAGAAGTAAGCTATAGGCAAGTTGCCCTGCTATGAAAGGAACTAGCTCTTTCATGGAGTTCCATTCTCAAAACAAGCCACTTGTCTCCAGAGGCTGTCTTTCACTTGGAATGCAGACAACCTGCCAGATTCACCTTTAAAAAACAATAACAGTACCAAATGAGAACAGAGGAAGATCCTTACACTGCTTTGAATACCACCGTGGGAATCTACATTGCACAAATGCTGGGACTGCTCTCTTTTCTTTCCTTATATTTAGTACAGCCCAAATATGCCTAACTTCAACAAATAGGATGATAGGCTTTGTTTTTTCCCCAAACACATACATATTTTGGAATCTTTACAAAAGGCTAAAACACAAAAATAAAACCGTCGTACTCCAAGATAATAAAATTTGCTTCTCCCACTGGAGTAGATAACGATTACTATATTGCTAAATTATACTCAAGAGCAACATGAAAAATTTCACCACACTCTCCTGTTCAAAATCTTAGCCTTGAAGACAAATTCCTCCCCTCCAGACATAAAATAAGGCAAGGATACTGAAATTCCCCAGAATAAGATGCTGCAAAGAAGAAATCAGTCGCAAGACACTGAAAAAATAAAAACAGGTAGCAACAGTCATACTTTAGATAAGCAGCTGAATATTAGAGCAGAGAAGACGATCAACAATACAATCCAGCATTTGACAAATGCACGTTTGAATGTGTGATCCGAAGAAACGATGTGAGGAAAAACAATCCTGGATACTTTGCCTGGGATGTAAAAATTAACTTCTTAAGTTACCTCTACTTCACTTACTCTTCCTTGATCTGAGCAGATGTCAATTTAGAACTAGGACCATACCCTGCTAACTTCAAGCAAAGTCACAATAGATAGCAGCATGCTGTTACAGAATATTAAAAACCCACCATGAAGATTCATTCACCCCAAACTTATTTTTTCAGAAGACAAAACAAATCTCACAGATAAGCTTAAAAGTGGGAATTCTCTCACAGCAGAGGTCAACAAACAACCTCACTGCTGCAGTGTCCAATTCCATGATATAACCACCTGTATTTTGTGTGCAGAAGGCCTTAAAGACGACTATGTCATTGTCCATTTTTCACAAGTGACCAAGAACATTTAGGAACACATAAACATTTCACTCCTCTGTCACAACTCACTCAGGAGCTAGCTACTTTGACTGCTCTGAAACAAACATTCAGCAACTTTAGAGAAGATCATTTATTAGTGGATTTCAACATGGAGGATGAACACTCATATTGCCTTGCTTGGCAAATACAGGAATCTAGTCTGCGTAAACTCTGAACTCCAGGCAGTGTTATTGTCCTGGGTCTCCACTGACACATTATCAAGTTGACTATGTACAAGGCAAGGAGTTAAATCTGTACAAAGCTACACCACATTAGACAGGGCTTTTCTTTAGTCAACCTACACATCATCCAGAATGAGAAGCAGCCTTTTCATCACATAACTGGTCAATAAGAAATATATTTTGAATGCAATTCTGACCAAGTAAACAGAGTTACAGATGACAGCAAGTCACCCACCTCATACAAAAAGGCCCAGTACCAAGGGCCCTGTGCAGAAGCACTCACACAGTAGACTAAGTACTGGTCAGCAAGTTGGCAGTTCTCTTTCAGAGGAGCATGCATTTTAGTTGCTTTCTTTTTATTCTCTACTATTAAAAAAAAAAAAAAAATTAAAAAATGAGATTTGAAGCAAGGAGGCATATTTGCTACACAAAAATTAATGCCTGTTGTTTCATTTCTGTATTTTGTTAGTGTGCATTTCACATGCCTCAAATACAGCAAGCTTCGCATTACTATAGACTTTTCCAGATCAGCAATAAAGGGTTACTGTAAGAGAAGAGAAATCCTCTTCAGTGGTAGTTATTTACCCTTTGATGGATTTCATACTTTGGGTTTTCTCAATTTTTTGTTTTTAGGGTTTTTTTTTAACACTCTAACATCAGTCATGCTGGTGTTCTGTGTGCTAACACTTCCCATATCCTTGAAGAACATTTAACATAGAATTTGTCACTCAAATCTTCCCCAACTGGAATTCATTTTGTCTGCTACTCATGGAATGTATTTTGCTAATTAAGTATTTTTCTCATCTTAACAGCAGTAGGATTTGGGGGAAATGGACTACCTTTCTGCATGTTAGAAAGGTGGGAGCTGATGAGGGATAAGTATTTTCTGTAGCATTAACTAACAGGCAGGATGTAGAAGGGTTATGTGTCGTTGCTATTCATGACTCTCTGGAAACACATTACTTCGGAAATACATGAAGAAACAAAACTCCATCATAGACCAACACTGAAACTTGCCTACCAAGTTTGCAATAGACACCTCAAAGCCTTTAGGGCTACTGAGCAAACGTGACTACCCTTTTTAATACTGAGAGCAGCAGGTTAGACATCATAAGTTGAAAATTTGCTCTCTGTAACTCCCTGTAATAGGAAACAGAAAAGTTTATAGGAGCCAGTTTTCAGGTCAGACTTTAGTTCCTTTTGGCATAGGATTCAGAGATCTCATTTCATATCTAGCTGCACTCCACACAAAAGTGAGCACCATCATTCCTCCATTTCCAGTCTGGGAACAGCCTCTGGCATGGAGCAGTAGAGCAGACAGAAGGACTGGTACCACCAGAGTGCTCCAGGCAGCTTTTTGTGCTATCCCAACTAAGACAAACCTGCTGTGCTACTCGGAGACTCAAATGCAACAACATCCTGATTCCTCTTGACAAGGAGATGTAGTCATTAAAAACCAGATTTTGCAGTAAACCACATCAGACAGGACTCATAGGCCATTGGTGCAAGGCATCTTCACACTAGACATCCTAAATTAAAAGGAATATCATGCCTATAATTAAAAGTATTCCAGATAATTGCAGAAATACATTAAAAAAAAACAAGAAAGGTCAAACATTACTGCGTGTGACCTAACACCTCACAGCCACAGTCAGAACAAATGGAGTTTTGAAGAGCATTCAATACAGAAAACAACTAAACACTCCCAAACAGTCCTTATCTGCTAACAAGATAGGCAGTGGGTGGGAGAAAACATGATCCAAACGCTACAGTGTGCCAAAGAGGTCTGTATCACTTTCATCCATCCACTAAGGAGTACAGAGCCATTTGCCACTATTTTGACACAACAAAAGATATAAAAGAAATGGCTGATCCTGTTTGTCATTTCTACTCTCACATATCCAACCTTAGTTTTTCATGACTCCAGAGCGCCAGTGCAGAGAAATTCTATTTTCTGGGAAGAGTTTACCTACATCATAAAAAAACCCTTGAGGATTAGTTTGATAAAACCCACGTATTGCAAGGTAAGTAGGACACTGAAAGCTCCTCTTCTCTCTTGCAGTTTACGACCCAGATTCAAAAGTACATTAAAATTACTTCGCACTGCACAAAGTAACTCTAAAAACAGAATCGTCACTTAGAACCTTAAACGTACACATCACCTCATTTTCAAAATATAACAAGCTCACCTCTTTACTTACACAATCTTCCAAAATAAATAACTCTAAAATCAAGACAACTTAAAAGGAGGACAGAGAATATGGTATAGTTAGTATAACAGTTAGTATCACCTAATTAGTCTCCATCAAGTTGACAGGAAGATGTAAGGTGATGAGAAAGGACAGTTTTCCAGCTCATTTGTGATCTCTGACCGGTGAAAAATAAGCTAGCATTTCTGTCTCCTGGAATGTACTTATACTTTCCCAAAGATTGTAAAAGTGAAAATTCTGAAGTCTGCTGTGGAATTTCTAAATGCAGCCAAAACATAGGCTTTCGCTTGTTGCCTCTTTCTTTTTCTTTTTCCTTTTTCTCCTGTTTATTTAGTAGTGAGCACAAAGACAAAAGAAACACCTGAGCAGGCCGAGTACATTCACCTTTTTAAAAAAATTAAATAGACTAGTATGAGACAAGAGTTTAACTCATATTCTTGTCTCGCAGGCAAGCATTACAGTATACAAACTCACATTATTATTGTTTAGAAAATCCTGGAAAATACAGCCCGAGCATTATTCTCACGACAAAACCAATACCAGAAACTAAATGTAACTGATGTGTCAATAATGGGTAAATGGATATAAATCCAATTTCAACAGTATTGAGTTTGCCTTTTTTTTTTGCATAAAATTCATAGAGCATATATTATTTCTCAAGTAGAAATAGCTAAATTGGAAAATAGAGCAACAGTTTCATTTTGCTTTGAAAAGCACGAAATATAAATTTTATAATTAACCGAGTCAATCAGGATGACAATAAAGGTAACAATAGGAAGCTGATCTTTTTGTTGATAATAAAATTCACCCTCATCCCTGCAAGACGTGAAAAGAAAGAAAAACCCTGAGGAGTTCAGAGCAGATATTACTGTTGAGGAACCAAAGGGGTGATAATATGAATTGCAAGAAAAGTGCAACAGGCCATCTATTTGAAATTTGTTTTTCACACAGTTAGTACAAAAACAACTGCTCCTGTGAGAGAGGTCAATCTACCCACGCATTAATCCCCAATCAAGCAGCACTCTGAGAATCAAAATGTGATTGCAAATCTCTTGCATGCCAAGATGAAGGAGTTTTTCATTTCAATCTATTACTAGCAGTGTTTTACATTCATTACAGTCAGAGGGTGAAGTGAGTACTAGGTACTTGCTGGTTCTGAATGCCAGCACTTTCTTGATTACATTACTAGAGAATTAACATACAGAACCTGCACTAAAGCAGTACAAATAGGCTTCCTGAAAGCCACTTTCATGGATAAAGCTTTCATAGTAGTCTTCCTTTCCAACTCAGAAGGTGAAAAAGGTTAAGAGGTTAAAAAACCTCTGTATAAAGCTGTATAACCTATCCATTGCTACAGAGAAAGATCTAAAAGACCAAGCTTTGAGAATTAAAATGACATGACAGCTATCTTTGCTTTTCTTTAAAATACATTCACTGGGTAACCCCTGGCTTTGAGGGTGAGGGTTTTGGAGGTTTGTTTGTTTTTTTAAAACTATCACTGGGCAGATCAACATAATTTTTTTTTAAAAAAATCTTTCTATAACCTCCAGATCTTCAATAGTATACAAGTTTAGAGAAAAACTAAACAACTTCAATGAAATGTTAATGATAAAATAAAAAAGGAAATAATGAGATACAATACGTGCATATGCACATCGTGTATACATATAGATACATACACTTATTATACAATATATAAAAACATATCAAGGTCCCAGGGAGATGTCACCAGCAGGCACTGTGAGAACTTCCAGACTGGCCTGTGATGAATGGAGACTGGATTCCAGAACACAGTGATGGGGATTGAAGGTAGACCAGCTGACAGGTTCTTCCTTGGGCATCACTCATTGAAGAAAGAGAGCCATTGAAGAAGAGCTCTTGAAGGGGAGCCAATACTTTGGTCCCTCAATTTTTATACTGTGTGGCAGATGGGATGGAATACTCTATTGGTCAGTTTGGGTCTCCTGAAACACCCACTCCTCACCACAGATGTAACACCTCCATGAGGTAAACAAGCAAGTCAGCTGACACTGGTGGCCACAGCAACAAGTAAGAGCAAGACCCTCCCTTACTAAACAGAAACTTGGCTCTGCTTCACTCCAAACTAAGACAATTTTCCTCCCTTAGTATCACTGGCCAAAGTTACCTCTGATGCACATAATCCAGCTGCAATCTTGTCTAGGATGAGAAGTAGCAGCATCACGTTTCTACTATACCAACCTTATAAAGGCAGTACAAGGGATTTACAGGTATTTTGCTGCTACTGCAAGTCAAAGTGAACAGTGACTAAAGAGACTTTGGGGGGAAAAGATCTAACCAACAAAAGAAATGGAAACATCTAGTTGTCAAGTAGCTTTGCACAGCATTAATATTATTTCAGGATTATGACATACTAGAAGAACAGCAAAGGAGAAATATGAATCTGCTCACAACACAAGTGTCATACAGCTTCAGAATGACTGCATCCAAAGAGTTTGCAGTCCACAGCAATGAAAAGTTCATGAAGACAAGTTTGCACTCAGAGTGGGCAACCAGGGAAACAAGTTAAACAAAAACCAAGATAAGAAAATACATATTCGAAAGGAGTTCTGCCCAACTGGAATTCACTCCTGAGCATCAGTAAAAGTTTTTGGACAACCACCCACCTGGGTATTAATGAAACTGATTCCCCAGTTCCCACATGTCCCTTCTTCTGAAGGCACTGGGGAATGGTCATTAGTATCCAAGACATCTGGGGGCTCATTAAACAGCAAGATGCAATGGACTGGGGGAGGGAGAAATTGGGAGTTTATTTCGGTAACAGTCACTTTAAAAAAAAAACACCATCATTTATAATGTAGAACTCCCTCCAAAATTAGCTTACACACTGATATAAATTGGTTTTCTTTGTGGTCTAAAATTGACTTGCAGTTCACTACTTAGTCAGAAAATAGCTACTGAAAAGCCCTGGCCTCAGAGCTTTTGGACTGTGGACTCCTTTCATCGTGTAAACAAATGCTTCAGATTTAAAGCTTTCCCATAATTGTTATGCTAACCTTGGAGTGAAACCTCTCCATTTGCATTTGAAGGAGCTAAATATTAGGCAGGAAAGAAAGTGGTCTTTTTAAAAGCATGAGAAAATGTTCCTTCTTTTTGGTCCTCAACCATCTGGGCAGGCCCTTCTCCTCTCTCTTTCTGGTAAAGGCAGAGAGAAGGAAAAGGGGCATGGACAGCAGTAATCTTGCTGAAAGAGAATTAAGAAATTCCTTCAAAACATGAATGAATGAGACTTCCTATAGGGGAGGGGAGTCTGTGTTCCAAGGAGATGTAAGAGGTTGTAGGCAAGGGGGAGGGAACAGGGACACAAATACATCAGTGAGCTAGTGAGTGATGTAAGAAGCACCTACGTTTATTATGTTTTTCTCTCAACATGTTCTGGAACTGAAAGCCAGATTTCTTTACAGACCCTGCGTGTGAACCCTGCAGCTAATGGGATCTTAATGTTTCATCTTTCACCCTCCTGAAGCTAAGAGGAGTATTTGACTGCATGTGCATGCACACGCATACTCATATGTGCATAGATAGATACGGACACACATACAGATGAATGAGCATAATTATGTCAAAAAAAAAAAAAAAGCATCATGGATTTCAGTCCCAGGTCTGTGATGAGGGAATTTCATCAACTATTTCAGCAAGGGCAAAAAGGACAATACCTGCAGGAAAAGTCCACAGTTTTGAAATTTCTAGTAATACAGTTTAAATAAAAATTTTCACAAGAGCAATCATTCTCATTTTAAACAGCTCTATGAGGGGGGCTCTCTCTGTCACTTCACAGGTCAAGAGATTACTCCACTGAGTCTGTTTAGAGTTTAAGCTGTAATCAGTAGAATAAATATTTAATATTACCACAGTAAGCATGTAATAGAGAAAAAACAAGACTGACAACCTTCTTAAAAAATAATCTAGGCCAAATTATCTGCTGGCACAACTCTGCTCTTGAAGTCATGCCAGCAGGGAGTTTGGTGTTACATTTTGAGCTGCTGAAGGAAGTTATCACAACACACTTTCTCATAACAAAAACAAACAAAATTAATTAATTGTACTGGAAGGAAATTGAACAAAGATTACCAGATTATCACCAGCCAGAACAACAGAGTTTGTGTTAGCTGTATTACTGGTTTCTATCTCTTTTCCATCCATTTCCTTGCGGAGCAGTGGCTCAACATTCCCATTGCGTTTTCTGTCAGTGTCAAGTGCAAAGTGATGGTTGAACCAGCAAGCAAGATTCACCGCATCTTGGTCGTACACAACACGAGAAACAGATTGAATTCCCTTGATAATTTTCATTTTGCATAAACATTCTGGATTGCATTTAAGATTCCAGTTTCTAGAGGAAGGACTACTACGAAATATTGTTTACCCATTTTACCCTGGGATAAAGTAATTGTCACATTCCATTCCTGGGCTGCACAGAGGCTTCTCTACTGACACATTGAAGAGGGTGCTAACGCTTCAAATTCTTCTTCACTGTGGGACAGAGTACAATGCTTTTAACATTTTTTCCTGCATACGTAAAGTTTTACTCTAGCAGCAAAATTTACAATTTACATTAAATTATATTTAGACCCTGATTTTCTATATATATTATTCTGAGAGTAAAATCAGAATGCAGACACATAGTTTGCATTTATAGAGACTAAGTGTTGCCTGTACTAAGTATAAATACAGTCAAGCTATGTTGGTTGTTTTTTTTCCATTGTACTCTCGATATCAGCTGCAGATCTTCAATTCTCCTGGACAGGGCAGGAATGTAAACTTAGATGTAAAGATGTCTCGTTCATGCTTCACCAAACTTCCACCAAGGGAAGCAGGGGAGGAACAGAGGCAAGAAATGCATTATCATAGCAGTTGGAATCTACCATACACCGATACCTAATTCTGATACACCTAGGCTCCACAGTTTATGAGGATAGCATGAGCTTTCTTTTCTGTGTAAAAGGTCCCATCTCTCAGACTGACACAAGTCCTAGCAATACCTCCAAAAAAGTAAACATTAAGAAAAAAGCAAACAAGTATTATCCATTTTTTACAATACCCTAGCAACCAATTATAATTAATAATTCAATATTTATCAGCTGAATGATTGCAGTTTTGGTTCCAAAACTGTTAGACCATCCCAAACCCAAGGAGGAGGAAGGTAATAACTCACTTACCATTTGCTCTCAATCCCCATTTCCACCTGACACTGTTTCTGATGGCTCTTACCAGTTTCCAGTCAAGGTGCTGGCAGTTCACTGCCCACCTGGTCATTAATAAAGCCTTTGTTGCATTTGTTGGTGTCCAATTCCAGACAAAATGGGAATTCTTTAGCTCCTGCACTGAATGCAGCAGAGTACTATTTCACTGGATGGGCTGTATTGTACCCATAGCTACATATATACAGACGCTACGGTCACTGGCCAAAAAGCAAGGCAATTGGCTCCAAAAACAGATGCTTCTGCAGAAGCTCTGGCAGTGAGCATCACAGTCAGTTCATACTGTCCTCTTTGTGCTCACCAGGGTTCCTACCAGACCCAATACCATATAGCTTTGGACAGAGACCAGTCTCCCCAGTGGCTGTGAGCTTTTCCTCAGGCAGTTAACTATTCCATCCTCCACCTCTCCACATCCAGGGATAGTATTTCACTGTTGTACTAGCCAGATGCTCACAAACATAACAGATGCTCAATTTGACTGGTTTTAACCCAAAAGATATAATTAGTGGCAGTTAACACAAACACCAAACAATGATTTTTTTTTATTTTTTTTTTTACAAGATTGTTGAACACAATCACACTTAGATAAACACTGATGCTAAACACACAGGGTTACATATGGTTGAAAAAATGAATCTGTAACTGCCTTAAAGTTGACTGATTTTCAAAACTCTCTCATCCTTTTTCTCCCAATAGCAAGAGAAGGGTCATCTCCTTTACAGAAAAACCTGTCCTCATCAGGAAAGAAAGACTATCTACAGAATTCTTTCGTAGAGATCACTGATTTTTACTGCATGGCTATACCCTTGTGCTGTGGTTTAGCCTCGGCAGCAACAGAAGCACCACATGGCAGCCCGTTGGCTTTGCCACCCCACAGCAGCGGGGAGAGTATGAGAAAGAAACGGCAGACTCGTGGGTTGAGATAAAAACTGTTTACCAGAACAACAGGTATTGCAGGGAAACAGTAACACAGATGGAGGATACAAACATGAGTACATACCGACCGCACCGCGCCACCCCAACCGCCACCGACGCCGCCTAGGTCCACCCCAGCGCCGCCCGCCCTTATATACGCCTACGCCGTGATGTCACCACGTCCACTTCCGGTTGTGGCCCCTCCCCTTCCCGGCTAGCTCCCTGCTGCCCTTGGGCCTGGTGCACATGGGGTGGAATACCTGTGCCTGATAGAGACAGGGGAGAATCAACCCCGTCCCTGCTGGAAACCAGGACACCTTGATATAACATCTACTTGCTAACAAAGAATCAAAGAACATTACTCCATTTCTGGGACTGATTTTCTTTCAGGGCATTCATTATGCAGCCAATACATGCAGCTAGTTAGACAAATTCTGAAATCTAGCACCACATGCTTTCCCATGGACCTCTTTATTTTCTCAGTGTATTGTACAGTTGCAATCTGACACCTAACAAGATTTCATTACTGTATAGAGTTAGGTTATTCTATAAAACCTTTGATGAAACCAGGAAACTCCAGTCAAATCTGTCAAATATTACTGCATCAAGTTAGGTTCAAAGCTCTTTATCTTGACACCTGAAATAGATATTCAATTTCTAGACAGGATGGGTGATCCTATCACCCACTTCTTTAGTAGTCCCAGTATTAATCAACCAGAGCATGATAGTCTTACATAGGTCCTAATTAAGAATGAAATTAACAATAGACTTTGAATGTATTTAGAGTTTTCAGATGAAATTGTTAAACATGCTTGATGCCAGATGCTCAATACATCCAATAAGACTTAGGATCTTTGAACTCACACATTTCTGAAAACAACATGGATGAACTTCTGAATTTAAGCCTGACACCCATCATCTTTTATAGAGAGGGTTCCTTCAGGGTTCTTAACATACAGAGTAAATGGCAGATAACAGACAAAATTCCTATTGCTATTATAGGTGATGGACTCTATCAAGCTCTTGGCAGCTATCACAGAAGGAAGGGAACATAATTACACACACATGAAGGCTTCATTTCCTTCACAAGCACACTTCATTAGTACTCACTGGTAAATATACTTGTACATCTTCAGAAAGACAAACACTGCTTTTGCTGAATGCCTCATCAATGCACTAATTTGTGGCGGCAAAACACATCACAAATCATTTATCAGCATTTCTGTGGTCTTTCCATGCACTGGGGAAGCCACAAGCTATCGCCACATTATCTGTTGATAGCAAGGGCTAATGTGATACCATATAGCTTGATCTGCTTTGTTTCATAAAGAACTTAATGCTTTTTTTTGCATAAAACATCCATATGTTCCCTTGCAATAGAAAGGAATGACATCAGCATAAGCAATATGACAACTACCTTGTAATACAGTGCTCCCTGAGTGCCATTCAAAACTGTAGGTAAGGTGGCAAGAGATATACATGTCTCCCAGCCATGTCAAACTGGGAGATGTCATTTGCTTGAGTCCCGCAAGGTGGTCCTATTGCAGTCAATATTGGATAACCTGCAGTGACAGCAAGGTCAGCTACTGGAAGAGCTAAAAGAAGCAGAAGACAGTGGGATGGCTTTCCTAAGGAAGGCCTCCTACCCTTCCCATCCTCCTGTGGCCAGACTACTATATTGCAATACCTTGTGCTATCCTGTATTTGCCACCAGAAGACTGATGTGTACATGCAAATACTCTGTTTCCTTTGTTGTTTGATTCTTTAAAAACAATAAAACCCCAAATTTCTGCTATTCATTTCCTTTGGGCAAGGCATTTCACTCCCTTCTGCTCACATCTAGCCTGTACGTTCTTTGGAGCAGGAATGTTTCTACAGGACACTTCTCACAAGGTATTTTGTTGTGTCTAAGGGAGCCAGCTCTGAGCTCCTGGCTTGATTTCCCTGTCTGCTGCAGAGTCCTTATGTGACAACACGTAAGTCAATAAAGCCACCCAAACCTCCTGTGAACATCTCTAAAATGGGCATAGAGTAACACTGCATGTATTGTCCCATTAGTAACACCATTCACATTTATTTGATGAGGCATCTTGGAGACTGGTAAAATACAGGTGATAAAATCCCATTCTTATTAACACTTCATTCAATAGTTCCTCCCCAGTCATTGTTAAAGCTTCAAATCAGATATTTTTTAATTTTTTTATGATACTACTAACTTACACGTTTGTACTTTTTAGACTGTTCCAAAGCAGAATAAGATTTCAGGGAGATATTCTATCATCCCATGTATTCTCTGATTTTCCAAAGGGCAGATAACTCTCCAAATTCCTTTTCACATGTGAAATACAGGTACTGCCCCTCTCCTCCTCACATGTAAAGAGTATTGACATTTTCAGACAGTAATTTTATTTCCTTTTTACCCTTACCTCAAATTTTTCTTCTAACCTTTGTAAACTTTTGGAACATCACCAGGCTTATAAAGGAGATGGTTGCTGCCTTCTCTCTGTTCATGTTCTCTGTTCATTCATAAATTCAGAAGTACCCTGCACAAAGCAAAACCTTTTTGTGGGTAATATGATGTACATCTCATTGCATTAGCCATATTTACGAAGCTATAAGCAAATTATGTTTTGCATCATAGCCGTGAAGACAAATAAAGTAATAGAATCAGGTAGCTTTGCAACCAGATGGAAATTTGCTAATGCAATAGGAAGTTGCTTATTAAATACAATGAACTTCTGGTGTCAGGAAATACAAACTGCAAGCACCATCAGGTGAAGGAAAAATGGCTACTTTAACGATTCTACACTCAGATACATAAATTTCACCTGATTAGTAAAGAAAACTGTCAATACTTGGACTCTCCTAACTGGTTGTTAGTTTGTATCTTTTTCTTTTTTTTTTTTTTTAATATACATCACAGTCTACTGCTAAAGAAAGGTCTGCTGTATTTTTACAAGTGAAAGACAAAGGTATTAGGCAAGTCCTGTCTTCAGACCAATACTGGAATGCAAAAAAACCCCTTTAAATTACTCTGACAGTAGCCTTTTATGCAGATGTTCTGGACCTTTCAAGCAGTGATGTGGTCTGAGACATGCTGTACCAACATTTTTAAACAGCAACACTAGAGCAAGAATGGTGCTTTCATTTAATTTGTGAGAAAACACATGAAGAAGAAAGTGTGAGCTGCAAACAAGCAGAGCAAGAGAATTAGCAACACGTTTATCCACATCAGAAAAAAAAAGTTCTTTCAATAGGCATAATCAAATCCAGGATGGCAATTAACTAACGGCCTATCTTGTTGATTGCTCCTGTGCAAAGCATGCTTGTCATTGAGCAGTTACTAAATAGTTCCAGTTGGTCCTGCCTTGCAAGGACAGGTAAGCACGCAGCCTTTAAGTACCACACATGGGTCAGGGAGGAGATTCCATATGGGAGTCAGAAAATAGCTTCAGAAGTATTTTATAGAGACATGACAGGGTGGTGAACATCCTAATCATGCCTGAGACATTATATCATGCTATTTAATTAGAAGATGCAATTTTGATAAGGTTTTTACAAAAGAATCCACTTTCTAGAACACAGGCGAGAGTTACTGAAGGTATTTTTTTAAAATCACCCTCATCTATCATCCATCCAGAGAAACTATTGACACCAGCCTTCTTTTCTGCTTATATTAGGCATATGGTCATCACGGCAAAACTCACACAAACACAACAAAAGTGAAAAATTTCACCTTCACCTGTGAGGCCCATCACCTGCAAAATGGACTCAACACAACAAGGCTGCCCAAAATGCATAGATTCAAAACATGTAACTATGGCAAAGCTCCAGAGGAGCAAGTACTTTTATTTAGGTGCACAAAACATTCACTGGAAAATGCCTGGAGGAGAGCATCTGGGCTTGAACTACTTGAAGAACTCTTCTGCCTCAGAGAAGGGCAAGAGCAGCGAGTAACTCCTGTTAGAGCAGTCCTCCCAGATGCCTGGATAAAGGGAACTGTGAAGTACAAACTAACAGAGTGCCAATAGATGTTCCTAATTAGGGTTCTACTTGTATTTTCTTCTTAATGGGCATACTTGGCAGTTTTCTAAATCTCTTCCACCTTGAATATTCTGTTTCAGCAGTACTCTAACCAGCAAATCTTTGCAGTGTGAATTTTCTAAGGGTACTTCTGGGGTTTGGAAGTTAAACTAAGCAACGGAATTTTTGTTCCGGGATCCAAACAACAGCACACAGTCCATTCAGCATTTGTGCACAATAACCCACCTTCTTTCTTCATAAAACAAATTAGTATTACAAATCAATATTCAGCAAGGGGTTTATTTTGTTCTAGTTTTAAGTAACCAAACTGCTTGCTTTTCCTATCAGAAGACTTCTGCCAGAAGCCTACGTTTTCAGTCCAAGAAGCTGTCATATCAGCATATTTCAGGGAGACGATAGATGTTAGTTTGAACGCCTTCTCTCAGAACTCAACACAACAGCCTGCCGCCCACCATAGTAACCCAAGAGATAAAACACAACCATACTTACCAAATGAGAGGGGCTTGTAAGCAAAGCCTAATTAATTAGACATACACGCTAAGGACATAGCTGAGCATCAAAATGCAGCATCACAGCAGGTAATAGCTCAGAAAACAATGTCCTGCTAGCACAGTTCAGCTATACCTTTCCTATACCCAGGTTAACCTAACCCATGTAATACAGTATTGCTCAGACCTGCTGTAGATGGCTCAGACTCAAAAACCCATTTCTGTATATCAAAACTGTCACTAGTAAGCATACAGTGTTTGCCAACTTAACTGCCTAGGAACTGTGGCCTAAAGAACGCATAAATCAGAGGCAACAAAAACACCACACGTATACTTCTTATTTCCCTTGAGAGTACTCTGTTGCATTTGCTCATGTAATCACTGGGGTGGACTAAATGGGATCCACTAAGGATTAAAAGAATCAAATAAAAGAGAAACTCAATACCATGAAGTACAAGGTCATACATTTAAGGACTAGTATTGTTCTTGAGTCTACAGATTTATCACTGGAAAAGGACAAGGAAGAAAAACTAGAAAAATCAGGTGATCACTGATTA
The DNA here is from genome assembly GCA_013400375.1 of Thinocorus orbignyianus. Classification (NCBI taxonomy): domain Eukaryota; kingdom Metazoa; phylum Chordata; class Aves; order Ciconiiformes; family Thinocoridae; genus Thinocorus; species Thinocorus orbignyianus. Next base: position 511,081 of record VXBW01001871.1, read on the forward strand.
AAGTGAGCAACCAATATCACAGGTTAACAAGGAGGAAAAGAAATCCTAGGGTATATTAATAAGAAAAAAAAAATCAGCAAGACCTCACCTCAAATGCTTATCTCATTGTCCAGCTTCCAATCTCCTAATTTACCTGTTTGAGAAAGGAGAGCTAAAATAAAACAACCGTGGTAACAGGTTGTAAAAACTTCACTGTAGAAATGGATCACTACGAGGCAAGACTACCTTGGGGAAGAGGCCAGAATGGGTTGGTAATCACTGCCAGCAACCACGAAGAGATGCATCTGGATGAAGTTCAGCTAAGAGACCATCAGTGAATTGTCGTGCAATTCGTGGACAAGTCTCGTCTTTTAAAGACTTCACTTTCAAGAAATACCAACACAGACACATATCCACTAAGACAAGCTCATTAGTACCTGAGTCACATTACTGGCTTGGTGTACAAGACATACCCAGTCTCCCTCTGGACAGGAGATTCAGGCACTGCAATCACTTATATATCACAGAGGCTTCTATAAAACACCGCACCATGCCTCTATTACCCCTTGGTAAGTGTCTTCCTAAAGCAGTCATAACATATTTCTTCCTGTTAGCTTATATCCACCTCTATCTGTGGAGGTTTGTTTGTGCAGGGAAAGACTTCACAGCAGCTTGTGTGGAAAAACACATTTAGTTTTTCCTTACTGACCATTAAAATTTCTCAAAAAATTCAAATAAAATTTTCCATTTACCACTGAAAGATTTTTGGGCCAAGATTTCAAATCTAGCGTTACCGTTACGTAAAGAAATTCCAGACAGCTAGTAAGAATAGTTTCACCAAGCAAGGTTTCTTTTCCTTGTAACTGCAAAAGAAGCGATGGGAGAAAAAGCTAAGTAACCCCAAAGTCAGTCTTCTCTATGTCATGCTGTTTTCTTACTCTTTAAGCTACCAAAAGATGCAATAAATAAATAAAATAGATGCTTTTAATTACTAGAGCATCAAAGAAGAAATATATTTTGTATGGCTTGAAATTTTGACATCATTCTTGGCTTCAGTATCATCCCCAATTAGAAACCCCCAGAAGAGTGAGAATGACAAGAGCCATTAAACATGTCACAACACGGGGTGAAGGGAAGAAGTGCTGGAAGTGGAGGCTTTTCAAAGAAAGCATAGGAAATTGTGCTGCACAATGAGTGCAGAATATGTTTTTTTTCTTCCTCCCCCCCATTTTCCACCTCCTGCCCCCCTGCTCATGACATACACACACACACATTTTATGGCCCAAAAGCCAACGCGAAAGGGTGTGTTCTTTCAGGTTTATAGCCTTGACTAATGGAATTGCTCTAAACAACATTTTGATCTTGTAAGGTCACACAGAGTGCTATACCTTTCCTTTAATGATTCAGGTCTGGACCAAGCATTTCCCAGAATTGAGATGGTAATGAAGTCATTAGTTTCTTCCTACTTGAAGCTCTGGCTAGGAAAGGGAATTCTATGGGTAAAGTCTGAGAGGGTCTTTTTCATAAAGCTCATACCCAGCTGAGCTGTAACACCTGTTACATTTTCCCAGGAGCCTGAGCTGCAGAGCATTTCCAATCTATTTGCTCTTCTTCTCCTACAGCACACTGACAAAAGCTGAGGGAACGGGTTTTCTAAGGGAGTGCTAATTGAAAAAAAATTCTATGGCTGGTGCAAATGTTAACTCACATCCCAGCTAAGGCACTGATAATTATTTCCTTGTCTTCTTTGGAAATACAAGCCATTCCAGACTGTGTTTAAATTGAAAATACACATTTGAAACAGGTTCCTTAGTAACTCCTTACGTTCTACTTATGACATAAAGGAAGAACAATTGCTCTAAAAACCCTATTGAAAACAAATCTTTATACTAAAAGTTTTTGATACTAAAATATAGTCACTGATCAGCAAGGAACCACACTGCTAAGCATATGCCATTAAGTATAGAACTAACAAGTATATATTAATTCTTACAAAGACAAATATTATTTCCTGGAGAAGTGTTTTTAAAATATGGTTTCTCAAGCAAATTAAACAGTAAACCTGAAAGATCAAGTTCTGCCTCTGAGTATCTGTGAGGAGGGGTGCATTGTTTGTTCGTCTGCAGCTGCAATACATATGATTTGAGGAAATTCCAGAAGAGCAACATATCCGCAAATTATACTAAAACTGAAATACTCTCAGCAACCAGAAAATATCTTGGTTTGCCACTAGTACCCTCTCAGATTCCCCTCCAAAGTGAACCCATTTCTAAATGATGTTTTATAGAGCAGACTCAGGTATTCCAATGCATCTTAGTCTCGCCAGCTAATTAGCACAAAGGCACACACACAGGGTAATAGAGATCATTAGAAAGAAAGCTTGTAAAAGAACATTCCTTGATGTAGGAATTTGTTCCTCCTACCAGATCAAAATAACCTAAACTTACTGAACCCCAGAACATCCCACAAAAAAAAAAAAAGAAAAAAGAAAAAAAATCAATTCTTCTCCATGGCAAAGGTACAGTCTAAAAGTAGGACACTTCTTTACTCTTTTTGCTGCAGACCTAGCTGGTTGTTCCCATGATCATTAAGGCTTTATAATCAAAGACGGGATGAGATTCTGAAGAGACATCTAAACAGAATCCCCTGTGTCTTAAACATAACATTGAAGCTTCAATACAGCTATTATCGGAGTGAAAACACTTTGCTGCATTGCAAAGTATTGGTTCTTCACTTTTCTCTCTGAAAAGCAACTCTGAAAAGTCTCCAAAATTAAAATAACTAGGGTTTGTCAGTTGTGGCTGGTTTCTTGTGTTGGGGTTTTTTTTGTTTGTTTTGTTGGGTTTTTTTTGTTTTTTGTTTTTTTTACTTCTACACTATATTCCACAAACACATAGTATAAAAAAGTGGATTATGGTGTGGAAATTTTTTAGCATCTTTATAACATTTAGAAAGTCCATATGCAAGAAAGAAGGGGTACACGCGTAAATTATAAAACTAATCTTGCATTTTTAATAAAACAGAATGTGTCTTCATGAAAGAATATTACAATGTTCATTTTTATGATTATCTGAGATTGTTATCTGCATAACTGAGAGAACTGGGATTGTTCAGCCTGGAGAAGAGAAGGCTCCAGGGGGACATTACAGCAGCCTTCCAGTATCTGAAGGGAGCTACAGGAGAGCTGGAGATGGACTCTTTGTCAGTGAGTGTAGTGACAGGACAAGGGATAATGGTTTTAAATTGGAAGAGGGGAGATTTAGATTAGATATTAGGAAGAAATTCTCTCCTGTGAGGGTGGTGAGACACTGGAACAGGTTGCCCAGAGAAGCTGTGGATGCCCCATCCCTGGAAGTGTTTAAGGCCAGGCTGGATGGGGCTTGGAGCAACCTGCTCTGGTGGGAGGTGTCCCTGCCCACAGCAGAGGGGTTGGAACTCGATCTTTAAGGTCCCTTCTAACTGCAACCGTTCTATGATTCTACTATGCTAAAAGATCACACTAAAAGTAAAGCATCCATTGTGACCAGGCTAAATTAGGATCTCTCTCTATTACACCCAGAAACATTGAGCTAAGTTATTACTGTTTTTCTTTTAGTTTTACAAATCTTAAGAAATGATCTCTCTCATTTAGAAAGTGGGGAGTTATTATAGACTAATTTCTGATCATTTTGTTCACAGACCAAAGCATACTTATCTTCCCGATTTGCCAAATCTATTCCACACAGCTTCATTTCCAGCAGAGATCACTAGGAACGTGATTTTATAATCTTGTTTTCATTTGTCAAAAATCTTTGACCCTTCAAGCTGAATTTAGGTGGATTCAATATAGATGGTAAGTTTCCTCTCAAGTGCAAGCAAAACCAGGTAAGCTATTTCTAAATGTGAAGAAAACACATTCTAAAAAAATCCTATTTTGTTTTTTAGCATTCTTGAAATAAAGCTACATGAAATAAAGGCAATATTACACATTTTCTTTACATATGTACATGTTTTATACTTCACTTGCCCAACAATTTTATACCCAAATTCATAGAGTCATTTTCTGCCAGATTTAGTTTGAGCAAAAAAATCCCAAACATTTTGCAACCTTGTATAGTTACTGTAAGAATTCTATTGTAGAACAATTCAGCCTCTCTTTTCCCAAATAGTAATTCTGACTTTGAACTAGCCTAACAAACTGTTAGAATCATCAAGTTATCGTTAACATCTTAATATTTTCACAAAGTTACCTGCCAATTTTAGATTAAGGTGATACCGGTCATTTGCTGTATACATCCAGAATGAAGAACATACACAAAAAACACCCTGAGACATCAAAATTCATGAAACTTATTGTAAAATATTCTAAGATTTTTAAATTAATAAAATACTTTAATTACTACAAGTTTTCCCATATTTAAAACTTAAATATTTTAAATTTTCCTTTTTATTTTAAGGCAAAAGCTTCAGCTCCATCACACAAGTGCTGACACTTTAAGAGCAGGGAAGAGAGAGGAAAGGTACCAACTGCTCTCAGATAAATCATAAAAACCAAAATAAAATGAGAACCAGCAACAGTGAACATGACAGGGATTTTAAGGTGAAATGGAATAGTATTTGTATGCTCCAAAAGAAATTTTTTTTAGTAAGTTAACAGCCTTTGAAATATCAAATGTCAAGCAGCACATTTTCATTATTTTTGCCCTCTCTGCTATTCAAAGCGCATAGCTAAGGAAGAAAAGAAGAATGGAAAGGAACTCAAGCCTGACTGCTGTTCACACTTTAAGTTGTATGTTATGTACACAGAGTTTTACTGTGAACTGACTTGGAACAGAGCTTGTGCGAAATTTTCTTACTGAGCTCACATTTCTCATTCAACAAAATGCAGAGCCACTTAGAAGGTATCACATGTCCAGATGCCATTCCTAGGCAGTGACCTTTCCTCCTAGCCCAGTCTCATGAGAGCCAAGTGATTAGGAAAGTCACCTGGGGCAGATATTCAAGTCCCCAGCCTAGCTATTTCACAGCAATGAGAAGACCTAACCATCAAGTATCTCCCCTTTTAAGTGCTCTTCTTAGAGCTGTTTACACTTTGTACTAGTAACAAGCAATATACCACAAAAAAAGGAAAAAAGTGGTAGGCTTCGTCACTAGCCTGGGATTATGGAAGGCACCGAACATGACAAATCACATATCTTAAGCCAGCACCCTGACCATGAACTCCTCTACAGTATTGTGCTCCATCCTACCCAGCAGAAAGAATTTGATACAAAAGGTAAGCATATTCAGAGCAGCGAGGTGGAGACCTAAAGTTGCAGATAACAGTCTTGTTGGCTTTACAAGCTAGTCCAAAGTCAAAGGGAATTCAACAACACTTAAACCACTTCAGTGTCCTTGAAAAATCCCCATAAGTGCTTATCCTTATGTGTCTTTCCACACTTGAGAACCATGCCTGAGTGCCTTGTATAGATTCTATAAACAAGAGAGAGAGAAGCACCTCATGGGCACTGCACAAAAGACAGCAAGCAGATTCTCCAAGGCAACCTGTACAGTGTTTACTGACAATAAAGCATCACCACATGGCATTTTCTCAAAGCAGTATGTGTCTCAGGTTCTGGGAATGACACATCTAGGGGTTCTTCCCATGTAGTCTCCTTTGTACAGTATTAGGAAATTCTACATTTACAAGACTTTAAATAAAATTTGAAAAGTGAACGTGCCATACCAGTATTTTAATGTCACATCACAGGATTATTCTGCCTCTTAAATAAAGTATTTACTATGAAAAAATAATTAATGGCAAGATAAGATAATATGCCCCAAAGAAAATCTACCTCACTCAAAGCCTTCTCAAATGTATTACTGATGCACTAGCTTGAAAAAACATATAAATAAAACAAACTAACATACAAGCTGAAACTTAAGTTACCAAAATCAACAGCATGTGTCCCTGCTTTTCAGAACAGACTCGTGATCTTTAGTGTACCTGCATGTTAGTATTCCACCAACGATAAGTCTGGTTTAAGTATATCCTTTACTTTTGAGGCTTGCACTCCTATTGGTGGCCACGATATTTCAATTCTGCTCAAGACTTTACCTAACCGTACCCTTGATAGGACTCTGTTATTATTTAAAAAAAAAAAAAAAAATAAAACCAAACCACAACCTAACAAATAATTAAATAAAAAAAACCCAAACAAACAAAACAACAAAACCAACCACTATTAACTTCACAAAGTTATGGGTGGCTGTTGTTTGGTTTTTTTTTAAAAAAAGGCAAAAAAAAAAAAAAAAAGCTTTATCTTAACATCTTAACAGATCCTCCTCAAAGTATCACAATGCAAACACTTTAAATGTGCAGAGAGAAAGCAGCTTCTGGAAGTGAATAAGTGAACAGAGCTGAGCAGTACTACGTTGTGTAACCTCTACACTGTATCTACTCCTGAAAAAAAAAAACTACATTAACATAGAATCATAGCCCTGTTACTATAAGCCCCTTGCTTTCTCCTCTCCATCTGTGATCATCACACACTCCTCCTGCCAAACTCCTCCCTACAGGAACTGTGGTACCCTCTACTAGCTTTAAAACCCACATTTGAACATGGTAGTACTCATATAGCTCTTTAACAAACCACTTTTCAAACCTTAATTCACACACAGCTTTACACTAACTCAACTGGAGTATCCAACATCAGAGAACTAAAGAAGTAACTTCATATTTATTTTTTTCCTGTGGATTTGGCATACATCGCACAAGGTCAGTTTCAACAGTCTCCTTCAGTGCCATTGTACTTCTTCATACCACCAAGTGCCAATGATCTGCTTTCTTGATTTAGATTATAAACTCTATTGGGCAGAGACCAATACGTACACTGTGTATAAAGCACTGGAAGTTCCCTCTTTTCAGTCTTCTTGAAGGTAAAGAAACAATAAGAACCAAAAACATGCTCAATTCCACATTCCAGCGATTTGCGATGAAAATGTTCCTGTTTCCTTAGATCACTAATTTCTGGTTAGAGAAACTAGCTGGAGACAAAAAGTTTAATGCAGACAAATTACATCCAGTTCTATGGCCCTCAGCCCAGGAAAAACTTTTGGAGCAGGTCCAGAGGAACGCCACAAAAATAAAATGGATAGAACACCTCTCCTATGAAGAAAGACTGAGACAGTTTGGGTTATTCAGCCTGGAGAAGAGAAGATTCCAGGGAGACCTTAAAGAAGCCCTCCAGTAATTAAAGGGGGCTTATAAGAAAGATGGCAACAAACTTTTTAGTAGGGCCTGTTGCAATAGTACAAGAGGCAGCTTTAAACTAAAAGAGGGTAGATTTAGACTAGGTAGAACGAAGGTATTTTTTGTGATGAGGGTGGTGAAACACTGGAACAAGCTGCCCAGAGAGGTGGTAGATGGCCCATCCCTGGCAATATTCAAAGTCAGATTGGATAGAGCTCTGAACAACTTGAACTAGTTGAAGATGTCCCTGCTCCTTCCATGGGAACTAGATGACCTTTAAAGTTCCCCTTCAACCCAAACTATTCTATGAAATGGGACAAGAGAAAAAAAAAAAAAAGTATCTCTGAAAAAATGATATGGTTATAATTTGGATAGTGTTACGGTTTAACCCCAGCCCCAGTCGGCAACTAGGACCTCACAAGGGCTCCCTCACTCCTCCTAGATAGAGGGGGGAAGAGAATCAGAAGAGTAAAACTGAGAAAAAACTTTATGGGTTGAGATAAAGATAGTTTAATAGGTAAAGCAAAAGTCACACATACAATCAAAGCAAAATTAGGGATTCATTTTCTGCTTTCCATCAGCAGGCAAGTGTTCAGCCATCTCTAGGAAAACAGGGTTCCATCATGTGTAATAGTTACTTGGGAAGACAAACGCCACCACTTAAAATGTCCCAGCCTTTCTTCTTCTTCTCCCAGCTTCATATGCTAAACGTGACCTCATATTGCATAGAATGTCCCTTTGGTCAGGGGTGGTCAGCTGTCCTGGCTGTGTCCCCTCTCAACTTTTTGTGCATCCGCAGCCTATTGGCTGGCAGGGTGGTATGAAGAGCAGAAGAAGCTTTGATTGCTTAGCAGCAACCAACACTATTCTCATACCAAGTCCAATGCACAGCATTATATCAGATGCTAGCAAGAAATTCAACTCCATCCCAGCCAAAACCACAACAGATAGCTGTATCAATCACTACATATTGCAGCAGAAACTACAAAAGACTCTGAAAAAATTCTACAAGATATTAAATAAATACATCTAACGTTTCTAGAAAGACAGTCATTCAAGCACAGAAAGTGATCTCAGAATTAAAGAATGTAGTACCAGATATAAAATAGCAAGCACAATTCTGGCTAAGTATGCCAACTCAACAAGCAAAGTCTGAATGCCTGTGATGGAGTTTGAGTTTTGTTTCGCTTTTTTGTTTGTTCATTTTTTAAAGCCGGCTGTTCACTGTGAATTGCAACATAACCTTCCAACACCAGAATGTAAGCCAGGGTCAGGTGCTGCTCAGTTATTTCCAGAAGTTACTATCATATACTGTTTCTGGTTATGGTGGGAAGAGTGCTCTACCTGATGTATATACATAGAATGACACTGAAGATGTAGACAGCAGAGACAAACTGCCAAAGTAGAGATTAAAAGCAGAGAATTGAGATGCAGTGTGTTACCGTGAAACTACAAGACAAACATTCTTGGTCTGCTGGGATATTGTTTCTCAGTTGTTTGGTGATGGCTGCCTGCTTCCTCAGCAATTTCTGGGGAAGAAGAGAGCCTGAACAATGCTTACCAATCCAATCCTCCCACTGTTGAATAAACAGAAATAAGAGATCACAAGCACCTGGCTCTCTCTCACAAGACATCTAAAAGAAAAATTGGGGTGGACAGAACATCATCCCAGTGGGAAGGCTCATAACTATATTGAATTAAAACAAAAAAAAAGATGCTGTACACCATTACTCTTCTTACCAAATGATATAAGAGGGGAAATGAAGGAGACGGGTGCATCGTAAGGGAAAAGATTCTTGGAATAAGGAAGGCAGGTCAGTATCACATCAAAAACTACACATATGCTTATGGTGGGAGGTAAGTGACTACATCCCAACAGCAAATACGCATGGAATCAGACACACTGCGTGGCTTACTTCATGCTATAAAGGTGTCAAATATGTCTACGCACAGTAGTCACAAAGGGCAGGATAAGACCCTAGACTGAAAATAAGTCACAGATAAGTATCTATGCAGTTTACCAATGGATTAATTTCCTGGAAATCACTAAACTGAAATTGGATGTTTGTGAAAGATACTCAGTAGTTAGTCAACAATTAATTATAGGCTCTGAACTGGAACTACCAGGAGCAATTCAACACCTTTGTTGCAGCCCTAGCTGGACTAAGGGGTCAAAATAGTCCATTCTTGCCTAAAAGTCTACTACCTGTTATTCCCTGTGGTCCTCCTCACCTCTGGCCACGTAAGCAGCAGCAAAGGAAAAAACACCTTTGACATTGCAGAAACAAGCATAAACCCACTCAAGATATTGTGACACCCAGCGAAGAAGCACAGAATTGGGAAGCACACGTAATGCACTTGAAGAATGAAGAAGGATTTACCTCCTCTGAACGTGAGGTAGTGCCAGAAGATGGAGACAGTGGGGGAGGGAAAGAAAAACCAAAATCCTTCCTGTGATACAGCAAATCCTCAGATTACTAGACATGGGGGCAGGGTAGAGTTTAGGCAGTGAGCTGACAGAATAGCCTTTCCACCCCCTCAAAGGTCTAATTCTCTGTGAGGGTACTCTGCTTCAGTTTACATTTGTTATCAGGTCCGCTTTATACACAGCCTAAACAATAAAATACACGCAGGAGAGGGGGAGGAGGGCAGGTTGAATGCGCTCTAATTTATCACATAAAGCAGAGACAGCCTAATTCACGGACTATTCCTACCCTCATTCACACAGGTAAGAAAGAGGAAAAGGAGGGAAAAACTCCTGAGAGAAAAATAAAAAGAAAAAAAAAGAAAAAGCGCCTTTTTATTTTGCTAAAGGACCCCAGGGAAGGGCCCCTGATGCAGAGGCCCTGCTTTTACAAATGCTTCCCTTTCCTTACACGGTTCCTTTAATACGAGTAAAAATTCCAAATTCCTCATTTGTTTAGCCTGAAATCCCTTGCACATTTCCCACAAACTACTTCCTTTTCTCTCTTTTTAGCTGGACTCCCTCTCTTTTTAATGAAGAGAAGTTCAGAGAGTTTTTCCCATGAATAGATGGCGGGCACCTGGGAGTTATGAATTTTAAAGTGATCATTTTCTTTCAGCCTTGCCGGACAATGGGGATCTCCTTTTGACTCACTTTCACAGCTTTGAGAGGCTCTCAGATCAGCCACATTCCAATCAGACTGGAGTCAGATCAGAGCCAGGCTGGACTGCATCAAGGTCTCTCGCACAGAAAGACAAGGAGCAGATGGCCAACACTGAGCTCTCCTCCCCTTTTCAGAGTGCAATGGAAGGCAATGTGGGAAAGCGTTCCCCCAGCATTGCCTATTGATTTCTGAATAGGACCACCACATGCCACCAGCCTGTAGGTATGAACCTCTGTTAACAGATGGTGAGATCATTATGAGCAATTAATTCCTTTAATGTATCAGTGGGAACATGTTGGAAAGGGTGATGCAAGCACAGAGTGAATAGTGAACTTCTCATTCCTCGGGGAGAGCTGCAGCTACATCACTGAAGGATGGGAACGGTCTTCAAGAGACTCTGTATGTACTGAGAACCACAGTTAGCCATTTGGTCCACAGAAACAAGGCATGGTTTTTATTAACTAATCATCCCTCCCTCGTTGATATGTGATTAACAACAGATTTCTTTCTAGGTCATTTTTGGAGAGACAAACAATTCAAAACAATGCGGGGAGGAGGGGGGAATCCCAAACTCTCAACACGATAGGAACACAGGGAATTTGGTCCTAAAGACGATGAGGGAATATTGCTACCAAACTTTTTGTTACATAAAATTTAATTTAGACTGACTATAAATTAATAAGGAAACAGACTATTTTGAACACAACTATGTGTACATAAATAAGTGAGAGGAATTCATAATTGCTCTTAGCACCGAAAATAGAAGCATAGAAAATAAGCCCTCAGCAGACTTGTCAGAAAGTTACTATCAAAGGATCTTGCACAGAAATTATAGACGGTACAATTTAAATATAGATATCATATTGAAATGCAGAGCAAACCACAGAAGAATACTGCATATTTACTGCTATTCATTGTGATCTGGGTAAATTAAAATTCACCGCGCTAATAACAACTGTAAGAGTAGGACATTCCCGCATCATCTGCTTTACATGCATTTATATGACAGGCTTTATTTTGTGAGGGTTTTTTGGTGGGTTTGCGGTTTTTGGGGTTTTTTCTTCTTTTAGAGCAGTAGGAAAAACTGAAAGCACAATATAGATGGCTAGTTAGCTCTTGGTCTTAAAGATGACAGCAGAATGTGAACAGGAAATACAGGCAACTATTCACTTATTCATATTTAAATGACACTTTTTGCTTGTAATTAAGACACTCAAGTCATGTCTCTGTTCATGAAATTTACATAACTGTACAATAGCTTGCCTAAGTGAACAGCAAATGGTAGTTAACCTTGAAGTGTATTATCTTAATTGAATAAATCTGGCTATAGTTCAATAAATTTAAACAGAAAGATATCTTTAAACTACTAAAATAATTTTTAAAAACACATTTGCTCTTAAATGTTAGGATGTACACGTTAAGCTCACTGCTCTTCTTCCAGATTTTTACTTCTGCTGTAACATTGGTCCTTTAAAAAAAAAAAAAGAAAAGAAAAGAAAAGAAAAGAAAAGAAATCATTGCAGAACACCGAAGACATTGATACATGTTTGCTGTTTTCTCCTTATTGTTTGCAGTTTGAGTCAGTGTCGCACTCTGGAAAGCCTTGATAAGAATATCAGAATATTGAATCAAAATGTATAACTTGCCTGTTTGAGATAGTCCCTTACCTACTTTCTCTGTCCTTATTGGACTTGTGTTATTCCCCTCCCCCACCACGTACCAGCTGAGTATCCCATCACACAGTGAGAAACCTAAGTGGGAGAATATAGATTTTTGCATAGGTTAAATAGGAAAGCCACATTCCACCACTCTCCCATTTAAATCAGATTTACATGGGGTGTAAATCCCCTCAGAATAGAGCCATTCACAAAGGGCTCAGAATGTTCCCCTCACAACACTGATTACATTCAATCAGTAGCAATCATGTTGCTCGGATTATATAGTTACAGCAAGAGAAAATGTGCGGCATATTTATATTGGTATGAAATAAGTTAATGAGAAGCCACCTGTGCCTTATATCAGTTTACAAGGAAAAAACCAGAGGAACACAGGTGTTTCAGCAATACAGCTATGTATTTTTATATGAATTTGTAAACACTAAAAATGAGCATATTGTTACTAAATTCAGCAACATACACACTCTGAAGGACAATATTTTGGATTTTGTTTGGGCTGTCTTTGTCTTCAAGGAAAAAAAAAAAATACAAAAGCTAGTTTCTTGGCCATCAACAAGAGCTATAATTTGGGCTTTTCTCCCTCTCACAATGTTCACCATTGTACCTTATGCAACATAGATTGTATGTGCTCAGTTGCAACCCACATTGCTGGCGAGAAGCATTCACACTGTGAATTACCATTTTTCCCAGCATCTAGCACTACTCAAAAGACAGCACAATAATACACTAGAAGTGCCTTTGTCTGTTAAAACATTGTTCTTTATTACTACATGAAAAGCAAATTGTCTTTGTATAGAGGAAGAGTGGCACACAGTAGCTCTGGGAGAAGGGAGAAGGAATTTGTATCACTAGCTGACCACCTCGTAGATATACATGCCAGTTTCTTCCTCAGTATCAGACACATTGATGTTTTGGATAAAATTTTGGCCGTATCTTTTCTAATTATTAGTTGTATTCAAGTGACTCCAAGGGGATCATTTGCCTTTGCCCTTAAGGGGAACATCCAAGCTTTCCCATAAATGCTTTTTGGTTTTTTGCTTGAAGTTTGGAGAGAAAAGCACATTAATAAAACACACTTAATCTCTTGACTTGATACATCACATCTAAAATGAACACAACGAGAAAACCTAGTCCTTTCATTGGGATGAATTCAGAAAACACATCATAAAATGATGAATTATGAAAATTCAAGAACAGCATTTATTTTTGCAATACAGTTTAACAACGGTACTCCAGACTGATGTGTTCTAATGAGGATTTTGCAAAACGTATTGCTAAGGTCTTGAAATTAGGCAAGTCATGGGACAAATATCCCTCAAAGGCTAGTCTCAATTCCCCTATGTTTTCTTGTTCATTTAAAAAAAAAAAAAAANAAAAAAAAACTCTGATCAAAGTTTAAAACTAAGTACTTAAAAGGACAGAGAGGGATGCAGCCCAATACAACAGTTCCAGATGTTGCTGGACTGCAAGAGGAACAAGCATCAGGAAGTGGTCAGGCTCACACATTCTCCCTAAACAGCACTGCTTTCTGCTGCTGTCACACACAGAACACTAGATTCAACAGACCATCAATTTGAGCAAAAGTTATTTTCTACATTCCTATGTTCTCCATAGGAAGAAGTTTCTTCCTTCTGAGAATGAACTACAAACCACCCAGACTGTTCCTGGTCTACATAAGACCTGCGAAATCTCATGTCATCTGCTACCTGAGAACTTAAAATATGCAACTGACTCATCACTCTGGTCTCCTGGTCTCAGTGCTCCAGTGTTTCCACCCACACCTGATCTGAAGAGAACCCTTCCATGGTTTGGAGACAGTGATTAAAAGGAGGGGCTGAGCTCCAAGCCATCTTGGCTCATCATTTCTTCATGAAGGGACTCCAAATTCCACAATTTTTGGTACAGGACAAGAAACCTGGCCAGCAATACAACAATTACACATTCTAGGATGAGAATCTACTGACTTCCTTTCTCTCTCTCCAAAAATGCAGGTAATAAAATCTACTCATTTTGTTCCTGACAGATACTATTATTGTATTTTGCAACTAGGACAGCTGAAATCATTAGTCCTCCCCTAGCAAACTAAAGTGACTCTGCCTGTCTTGGCACAGCCAAATGCATTTAGTCTAGATAAATCATAATTTAGAGGCTTATGAATTTTAGTTAATTGAGAATATTCCTAGAATTTTTACACACTGGGCTTATTTGCCAGCACAAGCAGAACTGTACTTCATAACACACAAGCAGAGACCAAGTAGGAGAACCCCACCAGGCATGTGCCCACAGAATCTGCATTCCTTTATCTTCGGTGATGGATGTGAAACTGATTTTTAGGGTTTGAGATTTTTTTCCAACTGCCAGTAGCATACTTACCTACATGGAGAACTTTCCCAAATTAGCACATAGGTAGGAGCTCCCCCATACAGTCACAACTGAACTTAAGGCAGCTCAAGGTAACAAGTTCTTGCCCATACATTTCTCATACTAAAAATAATTTGATTCTCCCCAACCATGCAAGATTGGCTAGCTAGTCTAACCAGAATATACCAAATTATACTGTTCAACTTGAACAGTCACATGTAAATCAAGTCATAACAGCATTCAGCACCAAAATCTTTGGCAACAGAATGATCTGTTACTTGCACACCACACACATTAAGTTCTTGCAAGTTTTTGTTCACTTTTAACAGTGTGTTAAAGATGAACAGTTAAAACTGTTAAAGAAAACCCACCAGTTTTTATAACTGTTAAAATTGTTAAAAACAGTTCCAATCCATTTGATCGGAAACAGCCTGTAGAAGATGAGGAGGCAAAGAAATACTAGGTGTGAGCGCAAATCAAATTCCTCAAGCCCTAAACATAACATGGGTGTTTGCAGCTTAATCTCTTCCCCAGAATCAGCTGAAACACACAGGTCATAAACTATAGGAAAGATGAAACTAAGATCTGAGACATCCAGTGTCCAGGTATTCTCAGTATAATCATTTCAGAGTTGGACTGTTGACACAGAATTCTTATTTAATATTATCTGTCACATCCAGAGGTCAAAGTGAAAGAGCAGCCCTTTACATCAAGGCTACACAGCTAAGATTCACTTAGGAAAGCCTCAGTAAATTCTCTCTGTGTACTGGCTAAAAAGCACTACCAATGCTAGAAAGGCTTACAAGCAAGCTCTGGAAATTTAAGCACTGATCTGCTGTTCAAGAGGCAGAGAGACATGCATGTGTGCTAGAGCAAAAACCTCCAAACAGCAATGTTCTGCAAAAAACACAAGCTAAAGCCAAACCATGCACACCTAACTGAGATTAAGGGGTGGGACTTCTGGGTATAGGAAATTTTTTTACTTCTGAAAGTTTACTTGGTCAGGACACCAACAAACATGACCCCTTAAAATTGGCTTCTCTCACCAGCATGAACATGTTTGAGTTCCCTGGTCAAAAATGCAAAGCGCTTCCACACAAGAATGTAGGTAGTTTGTAGGTTTCCCCATGTCTTCCAGTCTCCAGACAGGCACGTTTTCTGGATTCAGTCTCTTTATTCCATAAGCTTCCCAAGGAAACAGGGCTTCAGGATTCCATCACTGAACCCATTTTACGCAGAAGATAAACTTTTAACTGTTCTATCAATAAAGTGGATTCTCAGCCTGGTTTGCAACCCATTTTGCAAAACCAGTTTAGTCACTTCCTTCAGTACTTGCATTGACCTGTAAGCACGTTTCTAGGCCAAGGGTCTCGATTATCTATCCATGCAATCCCAGCAATGTTTTTTTTAACCACAAGTCACTTAACTGGGTATTTCCAGCTTCCCGCAAGTATCCTAGCAGAGCAGCTAGGGTTTCCTCATGCTGCTGGAATAGGTCCTTCAACACAGAAATAACAACTCCCAGGTAGACAGGGAGAAAAGGAAACCAAAAGCCAAATCACAGCAGGCTGCAACCTGTCACCATGGTCTCAGAGTAGCAGTAAAAATTCCAAACCCACTTTTTCCTCTCCAAGCCTGTCCTGGATAAATGGTGAACAGCAGACAAAATTTTGTCTTACCTCTCTCACAGAAGCAGCACCCTGCAAGCAGAACACCTGAACATGCTTTCTTCACTACTTGCTTTCAGGGCACTTCAAGTTGTTCATTTGATTTTTATCATGCAACACTGTACATAGATATATTGTGAGGCTCTTACTCTCCAATCTCTTTGATACTGCCTCTCTCTGCATTTGTGTTTGAAGGTACAAATTCCTTAGAAAAAAACAAATTGGAAAGCTATCCTGTTTACTAAAATAAAAAAATATATGCAAGCATATTTCTCAAAGAGACTCATTAAGGTTCCTGCTACATCCAACGCGAGCATCAGCGATCAAAATGCATCTGAAATTTAAGCTGATTTCAGGGACCTCAAAAAACAAAGAGCACCAAACACAAAAACCATGCATCTGCATGTCATTGTAGTCTAGACTTGTCATTGCTGATACTGAGTCATGTTAGAAAGACAGACAGCTATAAAAATAGCTATGCCATGCTGGCAAAGTGCCCTGCAAGCTCAGTGCCCAGGTTTCGTCAGGGCATTGTCTGTCATCCCCTGAAAGACAACAAAGGTTTAGAGTTGCTTTGTAGCATCTTCCCTGAGTTGCGTGAAAAGGTGCCAAGCAACTAGTAACCGTAAAGGCATGCTCTTACAGAAGTTAAATCACAGCAAAAGTTTAAAACAAGGCTCTAATTACCTGAGCCTGCTGCAACTTCTGTTGTTTGATAAGTCTCTGAGAAATCATAACCTCACTTAAGCCAACACATGTTTCAATAGCAACTTCAGGGTCCAAAATTTCACCCTTAAGTTACAGTTAAATTTTTAAAGAAAGCTACAGCATAGGGTTCTCAAAAAGAATGCAAAGTATTTAAAGTTACAGATGTATAACTAACAAGTTCCTGGAACAGAGTTTTGCCTACTGTCACACTACTTTTATGCCTCAAGCCTGATACAGGTGCAGTATAAAAAGTATAAACTATATTATAATGTGAGGATTAATCTAATAGTTTTGATATTAACAGGAGTTTGACCCTGCTGAAAAACAACAGGTTTGATGAAAGCAGTCTTCATCAAAGCTGTTCAATAAGGTGCTGGTCATCTGCCAACTGTTCTTCAGAAGGAAGTTGGTTTCATGCTATTCAACTTCAGCAAAAATATTGATGGTTAAAACAAAGAAGGGAGATTTTGTTTGACCTCTTCTAACTGTCAGCACCTCATGCACCTTGTTTCCTATTTTAACAAAATAAAACATTGTGAAGGAATATCTCTCTGTTCCCATAGTTTCAGCCCAGCATGCCAAGAATCCCAAATAGACAGTGTTCCTTTGTCACATGGATGAAGTTCAAAGTAAGGTAGTAAGAGAGTTAGGGGCGAGCCTGGAAAAATGCTTCTTAACTGAGTTAGGAAACATAGGAATCTGAACTGCTGAAGAAACAGTCTGGTCCCCTGTAGAGCAAAATTTTTCACAGCATGGATGAGGATTCAAGACCCTGGTGACTCCTCCTTCCCCACCCCCAATAGTATCCTTGAATTTCTAAGCAGCCAACCTATCTGTAGGAATACTGGTAGTCCTTCCAATTTCTAAATTCAGTGCAGACTGTCAGAAAAACATGTCGCATGCTCTGTAAGGGTCACCAGATTCTCTACCTCTGAAAGAAAATTTTCCAACTGAAAGTGTCAGATAGCAAAGCATTCTTTATCTTCACTGGCCACATGAGTACCTTTTGCACATCTGAATTTGTGTAGTGTCAGCTGTTAACTACCTGCTTGTTATATTTCATGCCATAATTCCATAATCCATTTAATCTGTCATTGCTCAGTGCTGCTGATTAAAGGAGCCAGTGCGAATGAATGGCCACAATATGAAGAGAAAAGATGGGACTATCTCCATAGCATCAGTACTATTGTTTGTGTGAGCAACCAAAGAATTGAGTAAGTTGAAAACCAAATAACTTTTTTGTTTCTACAGGTTAGGAAGTTCATCTGGCAACAAACTCCCTCAGTTTTACCCAGGAAGCACAAAAAAAAAACAACCCAGAGCTGTCAAAAGGGAAATGCAGAAATAAGCAAGTAGATGACGGCGGGAATGCCCTTTTCAGCAGTCACATTAAATTATGCCAGATAAAACAGATCAAGGAACTACAGCACTAATCTATTAAATTAATCAGTGTAACACGTCACTTAGGGAAGGACGTAGAATATTCTCTGTTAATAGAAGACTAAATCAAGGCTATGTCTCTAAAACCACATGCTTAGCTTCTTCCAAAGATACTGAAGGCTCACTGTAGAAACACCTGAGAAAAACACTGTAGCTTCCACAATAGTAATAGGATTCTAATGATGTCCCCTGGCTTTAAAATCTATGCAACTTATGCAAGAATAGCCTCACCCTTCTCCAAATACACTAGCACATTAGAAATTTATCAACCTTTAGCAAATGATATATGTTTTTTTTTTTTTAAGAGAGAATTTGTGCCTTTATCCATTGGTTTAATCCCTGCCAGGAATAACTCCAGGACAGTTGCTGGCCCTCCGCATTTAGTAGTGGCCAATCCTCCCCATTCTGCAGGTGGGGAAGAGGGGACGAAGGGAGAAAAATAAATAAATAAATAAAATCTACAATTGCAGTATTGTTCTTACTGTTCCCAGTGCATATAACACCTGAACTGACATCACAAGACAATTTTTCTCCCCATCTTAGAAGATTATGAACTTTTCATTAAATTAAACGACTCCCTCAAGACATTATGCACAGGGGCTTCAGAAATGTTGCTAAGGTTTCCATGCTTGGGCACCCAATCCAATGGTGAAAGCAGGTGTGTGGGCTCCTTTATTCCAACAGCTCAGGTCTTCAGTCAAGAAAAGGTGCTTAATCGTCTTTGAAATCTAAGAGGTTTTTACACTGAACTTCACATTTCTTCCTGTGCTGCATTTTACTAAGATTTTGAAGTACATTATTAGGAAAAGCTGATTCAAAGGACAAGATTTACAGACATCTTGCCACTGAGGAGAGGGGGGAAAAAGTAATTAAAAAAAAATACTAAAAAATCAAGAACAACAAAAAGATATTCTACAGGTTTTCTCTGCCTCCTGCTGGTCTTGAAGCCAGTGTTCTTCCATGCATATGGCGCCAGGGCATCTGCCATAATTTTGTTCACTTTGCCACCAAGACAGAGTCTCACAGTTGAGCCCATAGAGAAAGATTCACGCAGTGGGCTTCCAGCTCATGGGCTCAGCATTGAGAGATACTTAACAAGCTGTAGTGCTGATCTCATCTCCCAAGTGCATGGCTGGATGATCAAACAGATCTTTGATCCAGCTGCTTTTGGCACATCAGGTTCAAAAGCAGGATAAAGGCTGCAGAGCTACTCCACAGCTCAGGACCCATTATCTAGCTGTGTTTCAGCCTTAAAGAACTCCTGAGCCTTCTGCTCTGGATTAACGTCCCTTGGCAGCCACAGTCCCTCTCCCGTGGTCCCTCTCCCAACAGGTGGTATGAAGTGTCACCAAGGAACTGGTACAGTGATGACATTATGAGCAGCGTGTACCTAGCTCAGCTAATTAGCTGGAGCACAACACTGTATTAACGCAGCTTTATTGCTTGCAAGGCTCAAGCTCTCTTTTCTGAAGTTAGGTCAGACCTTTACCCAACATCACATTATCCTGGGGTGACATACAACAAAAATTCAGGACAAACAAATCTTTAACACTGTCATACAGACACTTCCTTTCAGCAGGTAGTCCACGGGCACTATCACTGCACAAGATTCAGGTTCCAAAATTCCAAAGAATTCACAGTCAATGTTTCACAGTCATCATCACAAGCGTTGGTACTCAGTGTCTCATTTCCAAGACCTTAAATGTTAAATTCTACTAGAAATCATCCTCTCTGGCAAACTTCAAGCATGAGTAAATTCCTCAAAAGCATCTAGTTAGGTTGTGTGCACAGCAGAAAGTTTTATTCAAACCACAGAGGCCTACCGGAAAGCAAGAATAAAAAGTAAGAAAACCCAAACAAACAAAACAACCCACCCAAAACCACTAGCAGAAAACCAAAACACACACACACACACACAAAAAAAAAACCAACCAAAAACCCAACAAACAAGTAAAGCCTTTCATTGATTAGAATTTATGCACAGGTGGCAATGCCAAGGAGTTCAGCAATACCTAGCAGTTCCTCACAAAATATATTCAGAACTGTAGTTCTAGTTTGAAAGTTCATGATGCCAGTGCCATTTGGAGGTTGTTGTCTAAGTTATTCAGCTCATTTATTTTTAAATCCTGCAACCATTAATTTGATATTCAAGACACCACTAAAAACTCTAAATAATCTGACAGGGAGAAGATATCTACTGCTCCACTACACATCCTAAAAATGACATGGTATGGTCCTGTGAGGCATGAGGAGATATGCAGAAGCATGGAGGTTCTTTCCCATCGTGCAACTTCCCATTAGAACTCAGTCCTGCAGCCAGCTACTTTCACACACATAAATACCTTCCAGACACTCTCAGAAATGTGAGTCCAGTCTCTGCATTTCTGAAAACTCAGTAAGGTAAAATACCTAACCCTGAGGATTGCAGTATTTCTGACAAAAGTGGAACTCCCACCTCCCACAGCTGCAGAGTTCTAGCACCCCTCTCCCTGTGATGGCAAACCAGGACTTCAGTGAACAGCAACACGACGAGAAGACCATCAGGTCATTCCTCTCGTCTCAGAAACCCTCCTCTTTTGCAGAACCTGCTTTCTTACATTGCAATGCCATCAAGAAGTACCCTTCTTTTGGTTTGGGTGTTTTCCTGTGGGTTTTTTTTTTTATTGATGTTTGTTTGGGGACTTGAGAGGAGGAGGCCTGGGTTTGGTTTGTTGGGGGGTTTTTGTATGGAGAAACAAGCCCTAGAGAAATTATCCTACAGTTTTGCAAAGGCAGTTGCTGCCTTAAGTGCATTTTGGAGACCATTCATGAATTCAAAGCCTACAAAACAAAACATTACATTCTCATTTCTCATACTACATCTGAGGCTGGTGGGACAAAACAGTAAGGTATGCAAATATTTCATATATGAGCATATTATGCATGTATTTTAATATGTATGTCTGTGCATGGCATGATTAATTCGAGGGGTCTAAGTCTACTCTGGTTATGAAACTGTAAGGCAGAGTTTAACAGGTCTGTCTGTTAAACAGGTCTGTCTCCCTGACGAAGAAAAAAAAAAAAGGCATAGAACATTGAATACAACACATTCCTGTGAATCAGAACAGTTGACTGAAGATAGGCAAATAGAAAACACATGAAAACATACTTGAGTCATGTAGTGCTCTCACACTATTATATATACAAACAAGATCGTAGACTGGAGTTTCTGCAGAGAAAAGCAGAGCGTCAAAAGCTGCACTTGGCAAACGCAACTTTGTGGACTGCATTTGCAGGGCTTCTCAAATTTGTTGATGTTTGATAAGTGTGCATTTTACTTTTTAGCTCCGATATTCTAGCTAGATATTTGTTTTCAAACCACTAAGCCCAGCTAAATTCTACTCTAATTACACTCCTTCCCCAAGGAATCAACGTAGGCCTTTAAATATAATTTTTTATCATGTCTGATTAATACTAAGGCAAATCCCACCATTTGCAAAACATCAAGCAGATCTCAAAGTTATGTTTCAGACTGTATCAAGTGCTTGTTTTTCCAAGAGCACCTCAGCAAACAGGGCAGATGGAGAGCACAAGAGCTCTTGCATATCAACCAGGGCATATACCCTTCCAACACAAGTTACTTAAACTCAGTAACCTTAACTTTAGGATCAGAATTTACATACATTGTGCCTATTTGTAGATTACAATATTGCTCTGCTTGAACAAGGCAGTTGTGTCTGAGGTATAGCCCTGCTAGTTCTAAGCATACAGAGGCTTCTTCTAAATATTAATAGCTCAGATAACTTTTTTTTAAACATTTAGGAAAAAAACTCTCCAAGTATTAGACAAAATGGGGAGACTTTACCTCAAGGCAGAGGACACTGTGCAATCTACATGCAGTATCTCTCTAACTACGCAGCTGCAAGCTGCATATATGATCCTCTCCCAACACAAAGGCAAAGATTTGCAAACTAAAAATGGAAGCCTGCTCTAGAAGAAAGGGTTATAGATACAGGAATTTATTTTTTTTCCACCTTGATTCTAGGGTTTATCCAAAAGAGAAAGATCAGCCCCTCATTTCTTATTTATCACAATCCTGCAGGAACAAGATCCCTGTGGCATGTGAGTATATTCTCCAAATACAAAGAGGAAATACTCCAGAGAATTTCATTCATCTCAGTATCTTTAGCTGCCTAAAAGTCAGGCATCTAATCTAAACTAGACATCTAGGCTGCCTCAACAGAGAGAGAAGCATCTCCAGACAGTGATTCACCTCACCCTAAATATTATATTTAAGGTAGGAGGAGGGGGACTTACACAGGTACCTGGAGAATATGATCACTCCCCACTGACCAGAAAAGGCGCCTTCCTGATGAGCATTCACAATTTTTTAAACAGCTGAAGTCACAGGACTGCCACATCTCAACACAAGATGTTTACATCCAGGCAAGCTTAAAACTAGGTAGCTGAGGGGTTGACAACAGCCTTGCTGCAACAGAGCACCCCGCATAGGCATTATGAAACCAGACCCAAGAGCTCATACTGTCAGTTCATGCGGTGCTGTGTGGTAGTCCCATAGCTGGATTGCTGGTTCTTTGTAAGATAGTTTAGGACTGTTGCCTAAGCCACCATTGTCACTGCCCCATCTAACATAGAGGTCACAAAACCTTGTTCACAGAGCTCTGTAAAGCAGCAGAGGTCTGTAGTTATTCAATTATTTGGCAGAAGATTGTGAATACAATGGACCACTGCTGACAAGGTTCTCATCCACCATTTGTGCTGGTCTTCAGAGGCGCTAAGAACCTGCAACTGCCAGAGCAGCACACTCAGGCATCCTCCAACCCTCGAATTGCAAAGGGATCTCCTCTGAAAGTTGCACTTTTTCAGTAGGTTCCATTTTCCACTCTGTATTTGGTAACCTGTAGCCCGAACAGATTATTTTTCCTCCAATGAACTCCTTTCATATAAGAAGAGTAATTTTATTTCCTATCACAGAGAGCAACTATGGGAACATTTTTGCCTCCCACAAAGTATTTGATATGATTATCTCCAAAACATCACCTTCCCATCCTGAAACCGTATTACTAAAACTGCTTCTAAGATCTGTAACCAGCAAATGCCTGTATCTGCTGAGGGACCAGTTACACAAACTGTCATGAATACAGACAGCAAACAGAAGGAGTGTTCTTAAGGACGTTTACACAAATCCATGAACATTGGGTAAACCTGACCTCTCAGAAGAAAAATCAGTGGAATGTAAAGCTTTACACCACAGGTCACAGTTCAAAATTAGCCACACCTCAATAGCAACTGGAGAGCTTTGCCAAACTAAAGCTTTCATTTTCACCAACAGAAGCGTGCTGATTCTACAGTGTAGAATTAGTCTTTTACAACAGCATCTGATAGCTGCTTGATCATTCAGTCTCTTAAAAAACAAATCTAAACACGAAGATTTTCCATCAAATAAGAGGATTCGATGCAACAAAGACTCTGACATCCCTCAAGGAGGCAGTCATTGGTTTTGAGACACATCAGTGGTAAAAAAATAATGGAACTTTCAGCAGCTTGTGCTGCTGCTGTTGCTGAAAAATTTCTTTCACATCTCTGAAGGTGATATGTTTCACAAACACAGGGTTTAAATTTAACAAAATATGGGAAAAGAAACTAGGAAAAAAATATCAATTTTTTAAACATGCAGATAATGTTTCCAAGGAATTCTAAAAGATCAAAGGCAGAAATCTGATGGACCAGTTGTGCAGCACGTTCTGTAGAGGCTTCAAAGCTCAGAAAGCCAGAAGTTGCACAACTGGAAGTTAAATTTGATTTATTCAGCAGCATTGGACTGGGAGGGGCACAGCAGCTTCCCCGTATTTCACAATGGGGACTCTTCTTTATTCATCTTGCCTAATTACATACTGACACTGGAAAATTACATTACGAGGGCAGTAACTAAATAATTGTCACTCAAAGACATTCAGCAATTTGTGATGTCTTCCAAAGCAGGCTAATAGAAGACTGGAAACAGTTTCACATCAGAACAATTGGTTCATATACAGTTGTTTGAGGCATTTTGTTTTCTTCAGCTTTATGTTACAAAAGCAGCTGTAACACCTGTGGGCCAAAGACATCTCATGTGTGTTTCATTTATCTTTTTGGATCAGCCACTGGAAACCTGTCCCTGACACTAAAACTGAGATTATGAAAACTGGCCAGAGTTTTCTGGGCTTGGCTGGAGTTAACAGAATGTTTTCTTTGTCTAAGAAACTAGATTAAAGTTTCACTTTAGGTCTCACATGCTTGAGTATCATCTTGCAGTTTAACCCTAACATTAGTTCTAGAACAGAACTAATGCAGACTCAGTACACTGCTGGGAACACTGAGGACTGGGCTTCAAGAGCTGGCCACATGGTACTCACGATTCACTGGTCAGAAAGGAGAAGAGTAGGACTCTGGGTGGGTTCAAGCATCTAAGACAACATGAGATCAAGGAATGGACACAGGTAGACACTGAAGTCCTGAAGTCTATTTGCAATATGGCAATTAAATGAACTAAAAAGTTTCAAGCTTTACGCGCTAGAGAGACTCTGACCTAACCAAATTTTCAAGGTCACCTGTCATTAGATATTCTGATCCCTAGTATGAATGAAGGGATGAACACAGAGTGAAGACCTTGAAGTCTCACCTGTACATCCAAATAATCTCATTTTTCAAAATCAGTCCATAATACTGAAAAGCATCAGGCAAGAATTTAAAGAATAGAAGAGTCAACCTCCCTCAACCTTCCAAACCAAAAGAAGAGCCCTTCCACAGAATTACATCTAATACACCTTTCCAGGCCTGGTTCTAGTTACATAGTCACTCGCTAACATGACTGTGGTAGCAAACAGTGGCTTATCTAGACAGGCACTAGTGTGTGTGTGTATATATATGTCAACTACTCTGTCAAGGCTGATTTGAAATGTGCTTTCAAAGGAAAGGACAAGTAAAAATCCTGCACTTACTCTTGCTTGAAATACTACCTTTCCAAGATGCTATTCCAAATTTGGAAGAAGAAAAAAAAAAAAGGCAAAAAAGAGCATATCAAAAGAGTTTTGTGGACAAAATATAAGCAGTCATCTAAAAGCAAACAACCAAGCAGTTGCCTTTTTATTTTTCTAGTGCTCATTAGGTATTTAGTTATAGACTCCTCCAAAACAATACTGTACAGGTGAAGACCTCTAACCTTACTGACAGAGGCAGCAGAATATGTTTTTGTCTATGTGTATAAATATATAAATGAAGTTTGTCTGTAGGCATGCACACACAGAGTCTTTCAATATACCTTGACTTCTTTTAGAGTAAAATTTCCAGGTCCTAAGTAGTGCCTCAAATATTAAAATATGCAAGCATGTAATATAACTTCTTTAAATAAAACCTTTTCATCACATTCTCCACAGCACACCTTTTCAATTTTCCTTGGTCCCCATGACACACAATGATGTCCCAGCAATACTCTGGGGACAATGTGACAATATTGGCACAGGTCCTTCAAGGAAAAAACAAAGAGGGTGAGTGTACTGTCTGTTTACCTGGATGGGAAGATTAGCTTGATATTAAATCTACTGGCTGTGCTGAGTAATTGTAGTTTGCTCATCAGTGCAGATTTGCTAAGAAAGTTCCTAGTATGCACTATGTATTGGAACTGCTCAACTGAGATTATTCCAGTATGTTGTTGGATCCCATATGATCTCACACAGACTAAACTTCTAGGGACTTCAGATAGAAGTTTACCTCAATTGCACATTTCTGGTCAATACTTGTGCTTGAGCACTACCATGAAAACTACTAGTTGCAAAGGGCATAGGCTAAACAGGAAGACAATTTTATCAATCTTTATTTGGCTTCCCCTCCCCCCAAAAAAGGTAAATGTGGTTCCACAGATAAGCAAGAGAAAGAATAATCAAACCTGCAGACTAAAATATTTTACATACCCACACCTCTTTGAAGATGAATTACTCATAGTCATTTCAGCCATTGCCTTCTCCTTGTAATATTCCCTGGTTTAATTACTGAGAAGAGAGTTCTGAGAACTCTGCATTAGGGGAATCACACCAAAATGCAGCTGCTTTACGGTCAGTTTTCCATTTCTAGCATCTCTCTGAGCATCTGTGCACAATGCTAGTGATTACAAGTTGTACCATTCATTCCCCAGCAGAAGAAACACTGCCAGAAATTCTGCTGTGTGTTTTGCTTGGCAAAAAATAGAGTCCCTCTGGTAAAAGAAAAGGGAACGAAAGTGGAAAGAAAAGAAGGTACCAAGAGTCTGCTACATTTTTTTTTCCTGGATCAGAAAAAAATTGCAAGCACAAGCAGGCAAGAACAAGCCATATACAGTCCCAACTTTAAGACAGAAAAATAGTAGGATTTAACTGTGGCCATACACTGTGTTATGGCACAAATACAACCAGCTGACAGAGAATATTCGTGGTTAATTTTATTTTTCTCCCCAACCTTCAAAATACTTGAATGTTGGAGTTGAAATCAAAGAACATATGTTTTTCTATCAGACTTATCATTTTGGAAAGATCTGAGGATTCATTTTACATGTCATAGAATTTCAAACACAGAAAACATTTTTGGATTGCAGTACCTAGCGATGAAACTACCTAGCAACAGATAACAGGAAAAAAATATAATTTTTTAAAATCAAAGTAAGGCAGTGACCATGTTACAGTTACTTATGCTACTTTGCATATTAATTGTAAATATCTTTCTGTAAAAGCAATTCAAAATTTCTTCTACTTTATTAGCCCAAATTTTCAGAAGATTTTGTGGAAATAAAATTTTCAGGGACATTATACTGTCATTTGAGAGTTTCCAAGTACCCTCTACTGCCTTTCTAAAGCAAATCGCACTTCTTCACTTTAAAAATGCAGTAAGATACCTATGGTGACAGCTGTAGCTTACATTGATAGAGGTAATTCTTCTTTTGTCATACAAAATAACTTCCAATAGAAATTAAAGCTCTCTGCTTATAGATCTCCAACAAATACCCCATGAATGAACATGCTTCCTCAAGCCAGCAACAATTTTAGATTATCTTATAGCATATGATCTTTCTTAAAGGTTTCTGTTTGCTTGTTTTTATGTTTCCATTTGAACACACAGCATCAGCGGGACAACAGATTTCAAACCTGCACACCTTGGATAACCTAGTCCATTCTTATAGGGTCTTTGACGTGAAAATTAAATCTGTTTAAAACTTGTGTTCAAGGAGTCCACCTCTGCTGCTGCAGGAGAGTAAAGGCACCAGGGAGCATAAGGCCACCACGGCCAGGCAGCAAATCCCACAAGGGTGAGAGTAGAGGGAACCCAGGCTGCATTGGCTTGTACTCACATTCAGAGGAGCGTTCACACAGGTTCAAAACAGGGCAACTGGAACGGGAGCATAATGACACAATTGACTTCTGGCCTCCCCACAGGAAAAGTCTGGTCAGCCTAAAGAATCGGAGGACTCCGTGTTTAGTCTTTTTAATTAGCTGGTTTTCCTCAGTACCCTTTTAATTATTTTTACATGGCACCCACTAGGGAGGTTGCACGGAATTCATTTTTCTTTAGGGAAGAGAGATCTTGGGGTCTCTGGCAGCATCCCTCTAGTTTGCTTTCTCTGAGACTGGTCTCTTTACTGGCAGAATCAGGCAGGACCATGGGAGTTAATAAGCTGTTGGCCAGATGGTGCCTGTCCAAAGGTGTTGGCTTTGTAGACAACTGGAACTTCTCTTTGGGAATAAGTCAGTGATACAGGAGAGCCAGGCTGCATTTCAATCGAGCACAAGCAGACAGACTATTAGTGGAGATAATTACCTCTGGGCCTTTTTTTTCATTGGGTCGGGTTGCGGGGGTTTTTTGCCCCCCCTTTCTTCCTCAAAACCAGTAGATGCAGACCCAGAGAGTGAGAAACAAAGGATCCCCCAGGCTAAGAACATTCTTCCAAACACTACAAGCAGAAAGCTATGTGTTATTTATTCAGATGATATCAGATGCTATCAGCACTTGCACCCCCACTGGTAAGTTAATACCTATGTAATAACAAAATGGTATGCAACCATAAAAGCTTTTGATATCGTAACTTAAAGGCATACACTATTGGTCTTGTGTTAATAAGCATAGCGAGCATTAACACAAGATACTTCAAGTGTTGTTGATAGAGCCTTGGGCCATAGCAAGAACTATACTACTACTGTCTCAACCAACCTCTTGTACAGGTGCCAAAATGGAAAACCTTTCTGCACAGCTCAGGCCTGAAGGAGGGACCTACTGACACATCCAAACATACAATCTCACTGAGTCTAATTTAACATCAGAAAAACATCTACATGTCTACAAAAGAATACTTTTGCCAACAGAGTATTAAGTAAATAGGATAAGACTGAAGATTCTTTCCTCAGAAAATAATGACAGTTCAGATAGTAACTAGGAGTCAGAGTTTGTTTTCCTTTTTGACCACAGATGTCACACCACACAAACTAGTCACTTCTTTTATTGCCCCTGCTCTACCTCATTATCTTAGTGTGGTTTCTTTGAGCTACAGACCTTAAGGATCCTCAGGAATAACAATAATTGGAGCTACCAAGAAACTCAACACTAATGTGCTGATGATACAAAGTCAAAATAAGGACTTGCATGAACTTTCTTTACCCATTCCTTGAAACAATCTGGAACCAATTTGTTATTCCAGAAAGTTCTCTCTGCTTGTAAACACATGCCTTCTTTCAGAAAGTTCCCTTTTTAGGCAACACTAGGATCTCTTCCAGCTATCCCACTGACACCACTCCACAAAAGGTGTTTGCACTTGGAGAGATGATGGGCGAGTGCCCTCAGAGCTGCAGCCCTTGAATCCCACAGTACATAAGCCTCTTCCTTCCACTCCATTACACAAGCCTGCTATACTTTTACTGTCATTAAGAAAATAGGTTAATTAAACAGTCCAACGGTAGCATATTTGGTCCTCTCAAATAGTGAGAGGTGATTAGCTGCTCTCTACTATCTGAAAGGACTTCTGAAGTCACAGGTTTCTGTGCAAGAGCAGGTTCTTTGAGTACAGACTGCTCTGACAGTGCCGTAGCCAAAGGAATGCAATGGCTCTGATGCATTCCAAATTCACATTGTTCCCTGCTGCATCATGTATTTAGGTTCCCACATGCAGAGCCTAACTGCAGTCCACACATCTTTCCAGGAGAAGTTAAAAAAAAAAAAAAAAAAGGCTCTCTCCTCAAGTAGTTTGGCAAAAAACTTCATTCCACAGAGTCAGTGCAAGGACTGAATCCCAGATTATTTATAAATCCTAATTTTAAATGATTTTTTTTCTTTTTGCACAGTACTAGGCTAATATGAATAGCTTTTTCAAAATCTTCACAGAGAATTGCTAACTGAAAGCTGCTTTGTAGTCCCCACATATATACTTCTTCGAAAGCATCTCTCGTCTAAGAAACTAGTGGCACTATTTTCAGTTCAAGCTGTCTTCCATTGAGTTTCTCATGCAAGATACATAGCAGTTAAAAACTAAATTATCAAGACTGCATTATGTCCAAAACTGCTATCAGCTAGAATAGACATACAGAGACTGTTCCTACAGTGAATGCAGAAAACATTTTCTGCAATGTCAAGCAAATCCTCCATGCAGATGACCTATGAATAGCATCATTTGTGAAAAGCACAAAACCAGAAAGCCCACTTGCACACTTTCCTATGCTTTCATGCCCTGACACTTTTCTCATCATACTATCCCCTTTTCCCATCTGTGTAATGCCAATCACAGTATAAAAATTCAACTGTAGATAGATCCTTAGAGCCCACATAACAGAAGTTTTGCATGACTGCATTAATTTATAAGTTACAAATCTGTGATTTGCCTCCTTTTTTCCCAACTCTGACAAATGGACATGTCATATGTTCATTAATGCCATTCACTCCATTTGAAAATCCCATATAGATTTATTTGCTGTCTTTCTGTTTGCAGTTTTATCCCTAACAGACTATGGGCCATGGCCTTGAAATAACAAAATCCAAGCACTAGGGGGTGGGAAGAGGAAAAAAAAGAAAAGAAAAGAAAAGAAAAAAAAAAAAAAATCACACAAAGAAAAGCATTAGATAAAAGACCCTGCAGCAAGACTTGTGTTCCTCAGCTTCTCATCACCTGCACTTTTCTTCTAACAGCACTTGAGTAACTCCCCAACTGGAACAGCCACATGGATGCAGACCATTGGCTTGCATCTCCATGTAATTAAGGTACAGCCTCCACTCTGTTTATTCAATCTGCCATACCATACATGCAAACAGCAAAATGACAGGATTAATCTGCCCACCTTTGACATCTTATACATTATAGAATCATTGAATCATAGACTCATTCAGGTAGAAAGGGACCTGAGGAAGCCTCTAGTTCAACTAGCTGCTCAAAAGGTCAACTGGAATCAGACCAGCTTGCTCAGGACTTTATCCAATTGAGTCTTGAAAGCCTCCAGGGATGGAGGTTCCACATCCTTTCCAAACAACCCATTCTACTTCTTGACTGTTCTCACAGGGAACGAGACGAGCCTGCAGTTCCCTGTATTGCACTTCTAACCTTTTCTGAAGATCGGTACAACATTTGCCTTTCTATTCCTTATGCTTTCTGGCTAGCCGTAACGACCTGTGAAGACCAGATTTCATTACAAGTTCCTCCATCAGACTACACAACTGCTAAGAAGCTCAGCTAGATAAGCAATGCAATTTTAATGTACTTCGTGGTTGCATGTTATCCAAGGTATAGAAGGCTTTTTAAGTGCAAAATAATTACATGCGTTTGAGCCCTTATTTATACACCTAGTCTAACAATCATTTAGTAGACAATGTTAACTTAGATAGCATCACTTTAATAGTTTTATATTCTACTTATGCAGGTAAAGTTTACATAGGTCCAAGGCATCTGAAATGGTCAAGACTGAACAAGAAGAACAGCCCAAAAGGTCGAAGAACTAGTCTGAAACCAGGAGCCATATAAAACAATCATTGGCATGGCTTTTTGCAGCTAGAGCACATACTGGAAGCATTCTGCTTATCTGTTTGTATATCAGTTTCAAGCTGTACAGGAATATCAATTACTTACCAAGGATAGTCCTTCACCATGTTGTTTCAAAAGTGAGGAGTGATAACAGCACATGTTTATTTTCTTATCCTTCTCACAATATCAGTCACAATTTAAACTAAAAACTAACCTTGCAGAGAAGGTGGCACAGAGAAAATGGCACTTATTCACCAAAACATTTTAAAGGTGTGAAATTCAATTTTGTAATAACAGGTATATTAAATAACTAAGCTTTAGAAAATATACATAGTTAGATGACAACATAGCCACTTCAGTAGATATTTCTATTGCATCTTTGCTAGACTCCATGCTCGTCACCAAATTAGATATTGTCCCAGGGTAAGCATTATAAACAAGGAGATTCATTTCACGAGGTTTGTAAACAGTGATTGGAATTATAATTAACAATATACATTAGTGTCTTCTAATATTTACAATATTTTTGAGTCAATTTTGATCTCATGCTAGTTTCATATGACAATAACTCCCATCTTTATACAGACTCCTGGCTGGGAGTAAGTTAGAATAGAGTCTCTAATTTTATATGAAGCATTGAAGCTCAAATGTGTTTTTAAGGCACACACTAGTATCAGACTATTTACTACAAGGCACCCAAAAGTTCCACCATTTCTCTCAGCAGAAGATGTCCTCGTCTCCAACACCTGTAATTATTTAAAATTTATCCATTTATCACAGTGACCTTATCCCATAGGTACCTACATACAGAAGTTTTTCTGCCATACACATCAGGAGCATTCTTTGTTTACATATCAAAGACACAGTAAAACAGATATACTAAAGGTCTATAAAAGTAACTAGAAAACTTCTACAAAGCCTGCAACCCTACAGAAACTTGGGGCGGGAGGGTGGAACTGTCCCATATGCATCACATTCAGATATTGGGCCGCATCTCGAGTAATTGAAAAGCAGGGTTTCTTGTTCACAGGAAATACCAGACTTCAACATGAGCAAAACTAAAATCTGGGAGTATTAACCTCTCTGTAAATCAGAAATTTAATTAAAAATTCAGTCATATGGGCCAGTGAAAACTTCTGCAGAGTCTCAGTGAAATTAAGCCTTGTTAATTCTCCTTCTCCTTAAATATCTGCTATTATATTACACACTGCTCTCAGTTTTCATGATGAGTTTCATAGGCTTCCAACATCTACAGCTTTCAATTAGCCTCATTAGGCACACTGTCCCAGAATCACCGACCTTGGGAACACTTCCCAGTTTCACCATTCCCCAATTCCTGCCTCCAAGACCTCTGGATCTCCAAGCTCCCTTTTATAGAGGCAAAGCCAAGACTGAGTGAAAACCAATCTCGTTTAGTTCCTGGCACTGGAGCCGAAGGTGTGGAAATTCTAGTTGAGCTATCCAATCTGATAGCTCTGCAAATGGCTGCCATCCCTAAAGAAGTCTGCTTAGCAGGTTTGCTGCACAGCAACAAAATCTGGAATCCTAACAAGCAGAGTGCCACGAGATTGATGATGCAAGGCTTTCAAGATCCTCACCTTAAAAGCAGAATTAAGGGGCTGACAATTCTGACCTTAACACCACAAGACTTCATGTCAACTCTATCTCAGATCCCACTGAACTGAAATTCCACTGACTTAAAAATGTTGCAAAGAAAACATTCCAGGCTTAACAAGGTGACATTCTTCTGACCATATCCAGTTTCATCTGTTTATCTCTAAATATTCATGCGCACTCAGCAGCATCTTGCCTCAGCATGTCGTTTTCTGCACATTGATCCTCTATGCTAAATAGAAGAGAGAAGGAAATAAACCTTTGCAAACAGAAAAAAAGTTTCCAAACAATCATTAATTAGGTCAGCTACATAACACTGTTCAACTCAGCTCCAGTCAAAGCTACGAAGCACAGGACTGATTATTGCTCACAGCTGGGAGACAAGGAACAACAAGAACAACATGCAAATGTTATTTGGGGATTACAAGTCCAATGTATGTCACCCGTTAAACTAACTTTTAGAGAATCTAAGATTACCAATGCAACACATTACTGTGGAAGCTGGAAGCGGAGGGAAGCATTCTAATCTCTGAAGAGTTCTTTGACTTGATAAAAAGTAGCTTCACAAGTATGAAAAGACGTATAGCAGAACCACGAGCCCTGCAAGAAACTCAAAACGTTTATACTGTTACAAGAAGTGATACTGTCTAGGCCACTGAAATATGTTGAAACATTTAGCTAGAGAAAGGCATTGGTTATGTGTCTTTTCTTGTTACTATAATCATAAATCTAGAGTATTTCCACTGAAGTCAGGGTTTCTGCATGGAAATACAAGAAAGTACAAAAATACCACTATCTTACAATAATTCTTTAACTATTTTCCCAAGTTGAAAGCTGTACTTGAAAAATACATTTTAAACAGTCATAATCACACAGTAGAAATCCATAACGATGTCAACATTTTATAATCAGAATATGAAGGGCAAGAATGACTCAGCATGAAGACAGAAAGGTAGTAAAAAAAAAAAAAACACATTATAAAGAAAGAGATCAACAAGACAGAAGCCATAAGCCTCTGATAAAGTATAAACCAACTCAGAACATCCATTTCATACTCAGGGGCCAAAGCAAAGAAAGAATAAATATTCCTGCTTTAACAGAAGGCTTTGTAGCAAACCCATGACCAGCCTGAAACAGGATGAATATAAAAAACACTGAAACTTCATACTAAAAATAAACATAGAAGGTCAGTTGATCAGAAAAACACAGAAGCTGTTAAAGCCATATGCCAACCAAAACACCTTCTCCTTCAAGCCAGAGATTTAGGGGGAGGGGGAAAAGAAAATATAACTTGGTGGCTAGCCATTGTAAAAAGTGAACAGCAACGAAAAAACATTAAGATGTCTTGGCCCTAAGAAAGAAGGCTTTACAGCACAGTCACTGGTATTCAGCAAAAGGCAAAAAACCACATTTGAAACTGTAGAGTCATAAATAAATTGCCGAGACACCAACTAAGGTGAAGGCCTTTGTGAAGGGTAGAAAAAAGTCCGAAGATTACAGTCTAGTTACAGCAAAAGAAGAAAAATGAGTTTCCTAGAACAGAGATCAATAACCGAATCAAAGACTGTGGAGGTCTGAGCTGGAATCTTTCACGTGATTCGCAGACTTGGACAGGGACACCAAAGACGACGAAAAATTATTCAATTCTTTGCTGACCAATAAGATCAGACAACTCTAATATCTCCTTGTTTACTTTCTTCTTGAAACCTCCCATGTCCAATTTGTATTATTTACCTTAACCCACACTGACATCTGTCAGCTGGGTTCTCTGAGCCATTTAGGTGAACTGGTATACCCTCACTCAGTAGTCACGCTCAGACCACCACTGTTTTCCATATTCCTCAACTATTCCCCAGGTGCAGACACAGCTCTTTACTTACCATATTCATATGCGGCTTCTCCTGCACTGTGCTTGATTCTCCACTACAGGCTCCCAGGAAGCAATGCCACAACTGACTCCCCATACAATAAAGTGCTGCACTTTGCTCCTTTCAACAGAGAGTGTCTTCTCTACAGCATCTAGAGAACAAGCAAAGATGGTCTTTATATAATATACATATAGAGGGCTGGACCATCAATGCATGCCCTAAAACCTTTTGAAGGTTTATCGATCATCCCTTAAAACAGAAACAAATAGAGAAGTGCTTAACAGCATCTAAAACAAAGAGTAGCAGATTTTATAAGGTAGGTTGAAGTCACACAAATGCAGGTATTTTGCCTTACACAGCACATAGCT
Organism: Thinocorus orbignyianus; assembly: GCA_013400375.1. Taxonomy (NCBI): domain Eukaryota; kingdom Metazoa; phylum Chordata; class Aves; order Ciconiiformes; family Thinocoridae; genus Thinocorus; species Thinocorus orbignyianus. Next base: position 546,100 of record VXBW01001871.1, read on the forward strand.
CAACAGGAACTACAGCATTAGTCACAATCTCAAAATATAAGTCTAAAACAAGTTTGATGGTTCCAGTAACTTTAAAGTTACTGGACCCTTTAAATGGGATTCCACTGTTGATATCTGGAATTCAAAATACAAGCCATCACAAGATGTATAGACATAAAAACAGAGTATAAGTGAAGCTAGAGTATAGTACAAAGAGTATGGAATAGCATTCTGGCAAAGGTGTCTAATACACACCCTCAAAGGTAAGGAAGTCCAAGTCATGCCACATAGTAAAATAGCATTCAGAAGCCTCCCATAAGCAAAACTGTAGACAGTGAGCTACTTTGACTGTACAAGAGAGCTTCTCTTTAAAATTTTTTTTACAAAACATCTTTTTCTTCTGGAATGCCTTTCAAAACACTCTTGGGCTGGTTAAGAATCCTTCTCAAGTCCCAGATGCAAAGAGTTAATACAGGAGACTTTCTCTTCAACTGTTATAATACACCATTTAATGGCCCGAGTAACATTTTCAGCCTTTCCAGGGAACAGAAGTATCTATCAGTCTCTATCTATTTCATTCAGTGGGATGATTCTGCAAATAAGCCTGTGAATGCCTACCTTCACTCATATGAATAGCTACAGTTAAACCCTGCAACACATAAAGTTATGTCTTTTTAAACCACGCAGGGGAAACAGACTTAGTACAGTCCCTGTATTTACTTGCCTCGAGTCTTCTGAATAGAAGACGAGGCTATATTGAGAAATACCTTTTATAACTACATTCAAAGAACTGCTGCTTTGGTCTAAGTCCTTCCTGTACAGCTCCACTACTCGCATATCCAAGTTCCTGACACAGCAACGTTCTCATGATGCATGGAAACAGCACTGTCCCCTTTCCACATGACAGGCTCAGATGAGCTTTTCAAGGTGGTGGATCACAGCAGCATTCTTCACCAGACGGAGCCTCCTTGCAGAGAAAAGTTATTTCAGTTCCCCTGCCCCAGCATCAGGAAAGGTTCTAACACAGCATTTCTTAAGCTGGAGCGTCCTGTGCTCTCCCAGTTTCAAACATTCAGGTCACTCATCTCCCAAATACTTGTGTATCTCCAGAACAGGAGAGGTTCTGGTTTTATTACCCTGCACACAGGGTCCAGAGTTCATCAGTGGGTATAAGGCAAAACCACACACATTTAAATGAAGGCTTAAATACCAATTCCAGTCTCATCAGAAACAAAGAAAAAAATCTTCATCTATTTCATTGTGTTGCTGCCAGATTACATCCTTCCATTCTATTATCTGCTTCCAGAAGCTTGCCAATAACATTTGATAACAACTCTACAAAGTTTTAAAGGGCTGCAGAGACTCTTCTTCTGATTTTCAGATAGGCATTTGCAATGAACACAGACCACCAGCTCTGCTTGAGTTCAGCCAACTGAGTTCTCTGATATTACTGAGGTATTGCTACCACCAGAAGCAGGGCTAGGGCCTGGAGAAGAGACTTTGGGATTTGATCAGTTTCCAAAACTGCTGTCAGAAATATTGTCACAGCTATTTTGCTACTATAATCTGAATTTGGAATAACTAGGATTAATTGAGTATCTACAGAATTGCTACATGCTAAATATTAGTGTCTCACTTACAAGAAAATCAACTTTCTAGAAATATCTAGCATAACAAAGAATCACACACACTTCAAAACCTAAGTAAACAACAAGTCATCTATGAAAGACACACATTCCAATGCTTATTAGTTAATATGAAACAAATATTTGCAATGTTTGGCTTTTTAATTCTATGTATATGGATTACAGAATTAAGAGGTGCTTTATGTATTAAACACTGCCAAGCATAAAGGAATAATATTTAGAAACACAATAAAAGAAAGTTTAACAGCTTTAAAACTGGAAGAACCAGGGATCTTTCCCTTGAAAGTATTCCTTGTTGCAACAGAAAAGCTTGTACATTATTTAATAAATAAATAAATAAATAAATAAACACACACCACAAATTCAGGTTTTGGAAAAAAAAAAAAGTACAAAGTTTATTATTTACCATCTTTATCATGTAATTAAATGCTGGAGTATCTAAAAAGCCTGTTATTCTGCTGCTGTAGTACTGAAGACTCCCACTTGTGCATAAAGGTCCAAACTCCACAGTTTTTGCACATAGTGCTGGTCAGATAAACCCCTCAATGAATACAGCCTCTACTACAATAAAAAGCAAACAAAAAAAACAAAAGAACACCCAAAACAAAACATAATCTATCCTAGAAAGTAATAGAAATTAAAATACAACTAATTTAAGGAAACAACAGAGAGGGGAACCACAAAGGTGCTTAAAACATTGGTTTGCCCTTCACTGTGTTTGGTGAACTGAGTTGTAGAGGTTTTTAATGAGGATTGATGACCAGCTGGGGTTAATGGCCCTCAGCTGCACCTCAGGCCATTAACTCCTCCCTATTCGTTATTAGTCCCCAGGAAATACCCTGTACCTCTCTCTTTGTTGCCTAATCATAAGTAGCAAGAGATGATCAACCAGTCAAGATCCTGGCATGGTGTGAATGCTCCTGTTCCTGCCCCTTCACACAGCAAGTCTTATGTTGTACAACAAACTACTCAGATATTACCATGCTCAGCTCAGAAAAGAATGAAGAAACACATGTGAACAGAGAGAAAATAAGCATCTTGTCTGGTGACTGCATTTCATATTTCTTCTTTAGAAAAAACATAGTATTTATAGCTTGCATACATTGTGGAATCATACAAATCTGTTTGCAACCCCACTGCTATTGGACTATGGGGGGCTCTTTTCTTTGCAGTTCTAGGGCATACAATAGGGTTAGCGTTCTTATTACCACTGTTTTTAAAGCAAGAAAGTACCAAGCAGATGTTATAGTGTACAGCCTGAGAAGTAAAAGCACTGTGGTCAGCCTAAGACACTGCACCCAAGAGGTGCATGAAGGCACAGAATCAAAAGGCTGGAATTTTCTGCTTTCCCTTGGAAAGGAGAGTCAGTCCACACCTACCTCTGATTTTCCCCACCCAGTGAAACAGCTGGTTTGGTTCAGTCTCAAGCACATATGTTAGCAGAGGATGATCAGAGAGTTTGTGCATGGAGTTAATATAAGGCTAAGAATGCAATCTTTCTGTTTTAATTTTGTTGCAGAGAAAGACTGTACTGGAAATTATTTTGACCGAAAAGAGAAGCGTCATTTGTATGATACAGCATCCTGTGGACAAAAAAGATTAAATACTTGGTAGTTTTTTTAATATCTCCACTCTGGAAACAAAATTTCTGAGAACATGACTATTGATCAGGATATATCTAAGCAATACTTTAATTCATACCTGTTGAGTTCACCCACTCTGAAAGATGACACACAAACACACTAAGATCCGTCTTAACTGCATCTTCAGTGAGTAACTTGACACCCTCTTGCAGCATCATATCTGTCTCATAGAAATACCAAAGAGGGATTACTTTTCTATTTCATTCTTTCCCTTTCGAGTATATTTGAACTGCCCATGCCATGAGGCTTGTGGGGCACTGATGTTTTTTAAATGGATCAATAAATTGCATCCTCCTGACTTTGTGAAAACTTTTACAGGTAAAAGAAATTGTAACTTCCATCCCATGAACAATCTCATTTATTTCAATGGGAATATCAGTGTCAATAAATACTTGAAAAATGTCAGTCTTTAGGGGACAGGCAAGTACTTCAATCCTCCAAGGCTGTGAGACATTGATCACTATTATTCTCTTTAAAGGGAATAAGATCACATTGAGCTTCAGACCAAAATACAGATCCTGCCAGGTCACATTAACCAATGATCCATGGTGATATAAATTAAATCAATTACATCTTTTATTTGTATACAAATCATAATAAGTTAAATGAATGTTCTGCTGCCCTACTTAAATGTAATTATCTATAAACACACACAACACTTCTTGTGCTCCTTCTTATGACAATGTCATATTTTTCTTAGTTACAGGCAGGACAGATTTTGAACATTCAGTAGCCTAACCCGTTTCGGAAGTTAGATCTAAAGACCAACATTTGCTCAATGAAAGTTCTCCCAAGAGCTGGGTGCTGTCAAAATTAGCAGAAGGATCAAGATAAAGGTTGTAAAGAGAGGTAGCTTATTTAATTTCAGAACAACTTGTTTAGGTTCTTACACCACCTCAGCTGTAACAACATTTTCATCAACTTCAATAGGCTTTGGATCAGGCTTTGAGTTGGAATGGCAGTTGATGATAATAGTAGGAGTGTAGACTGATGCCAACGGGCTTTGAATTGGTCCATTATTATGAAAGCTGTTTACAAAGACTGAATAAGTAATCCACACTGTGCTATATACACTACCTCACTACTCAAAATAATTAGGCTAGCATGGCTTATTGATGCACTGTTTTTACCATTTGTACAGCCACTTCATGTCTTGGTGAATGTTTTCTACAAAAAACTTTTAATTTTTTTTTTCAATTTAAAAATCCAAAGATTTTCATAGAGTTTATTAAAAAAATATATAATCAGGGATCTCTCTTCCTCCTACACTAGCTTCTTTTAACCTAATAGCTAAGCTAATCCTGATGAAACATCTTTACATCAACTGCTTGTGTTTTACAGAATGTTTTTTCCCTAATTAATTGAATCATATAGATCATTGTCGCATTTATTAAGTTTTGTTAATTATTAGGTACATTCTCACACATAAGATTTTAAAGATTTGTTTAATGTCATATCTATATATAGTAGACAATTAAATCATTATATTCATTAAAGTTACTCTTTTAATTCCTGTGCTTGGCAGTAGGAGATGATACTATGAATACATGTTTCAGTTCACTTTAATTCTAAAAGCACACATTGCAAGCAGCAATGAATGTACATTTTTAAGGATCACTTGTGAAATGTGCTGGACTCATAATGTCAGATTCTGAACCCTTCTGTTCCTATAAAAGATTTACAGAATATAAAAGACTCCTACCCAGCTATTGTGCTTGCCTCTTCGAATAGCGATTAAATAAGCAGTTATTATGCAATTTAACTTTTCCACCACATTTTTTGTAAAATACCTACTTCAACTCAACTGATCATCAGAATGAGCTTCTGCAGAGACAGGTGACTACAATTTCTTGGTTTATGTTATTTAATATTAGTTCACAGTGGTCTCTCTTGTCCTTAAAGTATAGAAATATATTATGAAAACAGTACTACCAAGTAACCACTGTAATACAAACAAGTTTGTTTTCATGTCCTTATAATGACCATAAGCACTCATAAGTAAATTTTGATAGATGCTGACATCTATCAAACATACTATAGATGATGAACACAAACCACTACATATGGTTTTTCAGAAACCTCTTGAGGCAGTTTTTGTCACTAGCGTTCATAATTCACAAGCCAGCCAACCTCGGAATTCAAGTTAGCAGCTTAGGGAGGGTAAGTTCTAGAAGACAAGTCTGCTCATAGTTCATGGGAAAAGATGGACACAGGGCAGTCCAGCCCACCGAAGATCTTTAGACAATGGTCTGCATACCTGGGAATGGTTCCTTACTCCCAGTCTCAGATGCTGTCTTATCCCATGTTCAGGGACATATCGGGTTGAAATGAGGCACGTGTGATCTCTTCTCCCAATTCTGTCCTGATTACAAGAAGGAAAGCTGACCTCCTTGGCCAGAGAGACACAACAACATGCTCCAACTAGATCCCCAATTCAGACAAAGCAATCTTATTGTTTGGACATGTGCCACATCCTATACTCAGAGGTTGGTTAGATGCAGCCTTTTTCTTTAAAAAGAGATAACACACTTCTAAATTAGATCCCTCAGGTAAATGCTTGCAACTAGTTGGGATGAATTCAATCCTCATAGCTACCTTTTAAATATAAATATAAATAAAATATAAATTTTGTTATTAATAAGTAACTAAGACACATTCATAACTAGTTCTCTGAAATACAAACCTTAACCTTGGTACAGTCTAACGCTTTCCTATCATTCTACAGATGATAATGACAAGAGAGAACAAAACAGAACAGTAATATAAAGCAGCCTATAAACAAGATGTATTTTCAACTACAAAGCTTGCATTTTTAACATTACAAATACGGATCTATATTCAATTCTTTAGAATCCAGCTTGTATTTTGAACGTAAATTTCCTTTGCCTTACTCACAGGGAGAAGGAAGAAATCTAATCAAATTCTACTGAGTGTTTTCTCCGCTATAATTTAGTGGTAAAACTGGCAGGCTGCCTAACCACGTCAAAAAAAGGATACGATTGAAATGCTGTAACTATGAAATAACAAGGAAGCTTTTAGCCACATTCATGTAGTGGAGACTATGAAAATGTTTACTTGTAATGTGGTTAGCATATGAAAAGATTAATCTAACAGGAAAATACATTTTCAAGTTGTGAAATTGTCTTGCTTGATGTATAAATATTTTATGTAAATAAAAGCGGATTTGAGATTCCTATAACATTTATATATTTTTTTACAACTAAAGGCATTGCAACTGACTCTGCAAAACGTTTTTCAGTAATACTCTCACTCTGCTATCTACACTAAAGCCTTTATTTGTTTATATTAGCTTTTACCCTAATGAAGATGGCGCCGGTGGTTCTGTCTGGCTAAGCTGCTGACAGGACACCATCAGCCTCAATGGAAGACACCACCGGGAGAGAGCAGGCAGTTTTTCAGCTCAGTGACTCTGATTGCAGGCTACAGTGAAAGAAAATTGATGCCAGTAGCGGGAATAAGGAAAGGTGACTTATCCTCAAGACTGTGACTGGAGAAGTTTGAGAAAATCAGGGTGACATATAGGGATGCGGTTCTCAGTACTTTGAATGTCTGAGCTCATTTCCTTGAGTTGTTTTCTTTTTGCCACTTTCTTCATTAAGTGTGTCACTGGAACATAAAAGTCGTTTTCTATTCCTGAAGATTTGGAGATAGCTTCTAAATTACATGCCAGAGAAGACTAAAAGGGTCTAGCCATAAATGAAAAGTCAGACATTCCTTTTCAGTTCTGATCCAACTTAACTGGAGCTTATTTTTATTATTTCTGTTCTTTGGGACAATTAACAAATTGTCCTCCATTCAAGAAACAGAATGGCCTGGCAGACTAACAGCCAATGAAGACTACCAAGTAATTTTTGTAAGATGCAGACAGATGCTACCACAACCATCACTTCTGCAACAGAAGGGTGGGGTTACTTCATGGAAGAACCAACACTTCCTACCAAATCTCAAAGTGTTTTCAAAAGTTGTGGCAGACAACGAATGTCTGAGTCAAGACTCAGAGCAAAGACCAACAACTTTACTGCCTTGGTGGCTAAAACTCACAACTTTGTAGGGAACAGAAATGTGTTATGACATAAAGTAAACGATGATTAATTTCTTTGGAAGCCAGGTAGCATTAAAACCCAGCTGAAGAACAAAACAGTCTATATCCAAATACTGGGGAATGTGGTGAGGTACTGTATCTCAAATCATAATTATGGCATTAGAAACTTTTTTTAACTGTTGTTAAAAAAGGAAAATTTCTGTGATCCATATATCTGTTTGATATACTTGTGTATTTTCAAAAAAGCATTCTAACTTAGAATCATAGTATAAATTATTTCTCTGTTGTTAAATCTAAACAAAACACTGCAAGTGATAAATACAGTGAAGTCTATACAGTCATAAATACAGTGATGTCTATGGATTCGTGTCACCAAGTTAATAAAATCAAAGATGTTACATTCAAATTGAAATATATTTTCTTGGATGGCTACATAGCAAAGTTTACATAGTGCAAATCTGTGGCTCGTTCTGCCATTGTAAATGCTTGTGAACTTCTGGGGCAGGGGAGAGAGCTGGTGTGTTGACACTAATACACACAAAAAACTGGATGATTCAAGCACTTTCACAAATGTAACCATGGACCATTGGCTGACCTGTCCCTCCTGATGCACAATCAGAAGCATTCTGCACCACATTCCCAATCTTTTTACAGGCTTCTATGAGCCAGTACTCAACTCCAGTGGGATGCATCTGAAAAATCAAGTAACAACCTACCACACATGACTTGGAAAATCTCTCTTAAGCAGTAAGAAAAGCAGGGGTTCAGCCGGGATACAGAAAGTGTACCCTGAGAAAGACCCAGCAAATAGCATCAAACAGAAAACTTCAAAATCTCTTGAAGTATTAAATTTCTACAGTAATTTTACCAAATGGCATACTGTACACAAAATAGATGTTCATGAGGTGCAGCCTAACACTTGAAGGAGCAAGAGATTAACACCAATTCTTTCACCCACTATACACAATCTGAAAAGAGGGGGGGGAGGGGGAACAACCACCTGAACAAATAACCCAGTTCCCAAGTATAGATCTGTATCAGTCAAACCAAATATTGTTTTGTTATTAATCAGAATAAGAGAATCAAAAATGAAGCAATTTCTTTCTTTTAAATATCAAATGCATTGAAGCAGCAGTAATTTATTTTTATGTCATTATTTCTTTTGATACTATGCAAAATACCATTTCTAAATGCTGGCTTTCTGAAAACATAACCATTAGGATAGTTGTTACATATTTAATTTCATGCTCCACTCAGCATAAAGCAGTTGAGAGACTGCCAGCCAGAGCAAATTAAGTAACCGGTTAGATAATTTCCTGCTTAATTGAAAGCAGGTAGTTTTTAAAAGTAATAATTGATTTTGTTTCTAATGAGTGTGTAGCTATTTCTTCCTTTTTCTATTCCTGTTATTAAACAAGATTGCACTAAACCTTTGTACACTGTTAATGACAGGCACAAGAGGGGAAAAAATGGAGAATATTGTTTATTTAATATTTTAGATACTGGTTGCCTTAAAAAAAACCACCCCACAGTGGAATAGCATCTCAGTATTGGTCCTCTGCTTCAAGATCATTGCCTCAAGATCTAATCCAGGTCAAAAGTTCTTACCTTCATGCTCTTCAGGGGCAAGAAATGAGCCAGCAATCTCAGCCTAGTTCAAAGGGAAGAAGCATCAATCATCCTAGCAGACAGTAACTGACCTCAGGGAATAAGAAAGTGTTCTGGAACTACTCCTTTCTTTTTACTTTGAGGAATGGTCACTCCAAAAGAAAGCTGTGATGCCTAGAGACAACAGATAAAGAAATCTTTGACTGACACTGTTATATGATTTGGTTAAAAAGGACTTAATTCTCCACGACTGTTGAAAAAGCACCTGTCACAAGCTGTTAATTCACTTGAAAATTATATTTAAAAACAAAAGAATAATTGTTCTGTTAAAATGTTTGAACAAATATTTCATTTTCTGATCTAAAAAAAAAATTAGATTACTGTGTCCATCTTTTTTTCTTTCACTTCTTTGAAAATTAACAAAAGGAAAAGTACATTTTACGTCTGTAGAAAGTATTCCTGCAAGCTTTGTATTACAATCCAATGTTTTGACAAGTTAATATAAGAAATAGTCAAATTCCACTATGACTCATTTTAGACTCCATCCTCATAACTGTTGAGCACCTGACTGCTTCCCTTCCACAGGTGCAGATGTATAACCAACAATTCCCTGCAGTGAGTGATACAAAACTTAGAGTCTAAAATCAGTAACAGATCCGTATAAAAAACCAGAAGCTATATCATCATATATACATACACACATAGTAGATCTATAACCACCATAAAATGCTGAGATGATTCTCCCAATGAAAACCCACTGGTGATTCCGTGCTCGTAAGTGGGTATTTCCCATATTGCTATTGATAATTATTGTGCTGAGACAATTAAGACCTGCAGCAGGTAGAGCAAGCAAGAGTTCTGCAGCCTGTCAGGAGCTTGATCCATGCATTACTGAATGTATTAAACGGTTCTAAGTATTTAAATCTGGTATTTATTACACAAATCCTTCTTCTGAATTTACAGCCTTACATGCAAAGATTTAAAGAAAAACGCTATATCGTCACAGAACATAATAAAGAGGGATGCAAGGGTATCATAAGATTTGGGGTTATCTTCTTTAGTTTATGCTAAGAAACTACAGTCACCGGCATTTGCTAGTATACCAACTGACAAGAGGTTTTTTGGTTTACCCACTCTGACAAATCTCTAAAACAGTTAATAATCTTAAAAGTAAAGCTATGTTTGTGGGGTTTTTTTCTGAAAATCACAGATGCTAACCATAACGAATTATCCTTTAATTTAAAGGTCATCAATATAGTACTTGAAGTTTGCCTATCCATACACATATGACACTAAATCATGCCTGTATTCTTAATAATGCTTCCCTCTTTCTCATGAGAGGGACAGGGGCAACAGTGGCAGGGACACCTCCCACTAAACCAGGTTGCTCAAAGGACCATCCAGCCTGGCCTTGAACACTTCCAGGAATGGGGCATCCACAACTTCTCTGGGCAAGCTGTTCCAGTCTCTCTCCACCTCCACAGTAAAGAATTTCTTCCCATTGTCTAATCTAAATCTCCCCCCTTTCAGTTTAAAACCATGATCCCTCATCTTATTTCTACACTCCCTGATAAAGACTCCCTCCCCCATCTTACCTGTAGGCCCCCTTCAGGTACTGGAAGGCTACTATAAGGTCTGCCAGAAGCCTTCTCTTCTCCAGGCTGAAGAGCACAAATTTATAACTATAGATTAAGATCTAATAAATCATAATGATACTGAGTAGGAATTCATATTCAAAACATTCATAATTATAAGAAAAGTTAACTGTTCTAAAATCCATGGATGAGCACCGTGAAATCTGTTCTGTGGAATGGAGACAATACTATGTAACAAAACAGGTTAACAGTTTTGGAAGAACTTAGAAATAAATAACATAAACCAGCATCCTTCAGAAGTATATTTATGTATGTGCAGACACATTTTAATTCCAACCTTTATCTTCTTTGCAGTTTCAGACTGCAGTTAATTTGCTCCTAAGACAATTGGGTTACAAGAGCAAAAGCATAGCTCTAAGCTTGTCTTATCCAAATCACCTCAACCAGAATTCTACCATCAACTCATATCAATTCTGTCAAGTTCTTAGGAAATAAAAATCCATAGCCACAAAGAGATGTCTCCTTTAACAAGTAAGATATTTGAAGAGAGAGCCTGGCTGATGGAAAGCCTTGAACAGATCAAGAGTAATTACAACTCCTAGGAACGGAAAGAATTCCCTGTTCCTGCTCCAGTCTTAAGAACTAGCTAGCCCAGAGAAGTCTGCACAAAAGCTAGAGTAAAAGTTGAGATGCCCCTTAGAACACACCATGCTTATTCTTACCTTTTTCTGAGAGTTTATAGTTCTGATCGGGTGACTCCCTGACTGTCAGGTAAGTCTAAATGATGCAATCTGGAATCACAGCTGCCAAGTCTGAAAGGAAGATCATCTATCTGCTAATACTGCTGATTTTCTATAGAAACTGTGGCCAAAACAAACTTACCTCTTTAAAACGTTAAATAGAGTTTTTGATCAAATAGCTATAAAAATAAAACTTTGTACTGTTAAAAACTTCACAAAAATTCACAGCAAGTTCCACATGAAGGCTTTGATCTTACAAGTTGGCTTGTGCACAAGGTCATAGCTAAGGATAAATCAATTTAAAATTAAGCATTATGGGTAGACCTACTTTCTCAACTGTTATTAATCTCAAACCATCTTCCCTAACCACCCTTATGAATGTGTGTCCCCCCAGAAAAAGAGAAATGGGGGGGAGGGAACGTGGGGAAAAGGGTACATTAGAGAAGATATGAAATCACACTATTTATCATACAGTGAGGTAACCAGCTACATAGTTTTCACTTTAGTATTTTAAATCTGCACTGGAAATGGTGGTTCCTAAGAAAAAAAATAGTGCAACATGGGTTGGCTAAACAACAAAAACTCTATATATACTTTATTAGATCCCTGGAAAGGGATCTTTTATTCCCTGAAGGAAGAACAGAAATGTTTACAAAAACCCAATCAAACAAACAAAAAAGACCCCCAAATCCTACTGAATAAAACATAGCTGTGGTGTGAAAAATCTATATATTCTCCCTCCTGTCTCAAATAGCAGCGCTGCTACAGGTCTCAGCATTTAAAGGCCTTATTGGCAGAAGTAGCCATGACCCTCTTAAGACAGGACCATACTTACTAGATGGGCTTTGCTACAGAGGCTACACTTCCTTACGGTGGCACAGGACGCTCTCCACAGTAACCCAGTTAGCTTCTGCCCCAGTATGATATGGAGTTCTTCCCCATCAGCTGGTTTCACTGACAGCTCAACAGTTTTCTCTTCAGTGAAATTAAATTTTGGCGATCCATCATATGGATCAGTGCTCAGAGTCTATGCCAAGGGGTACTGTGGAGCAGAGTCAGGCAGGTTTCCAGGGGGCAGCTTGCCTGGTTTTTGTCTACCCTTAATTTATCTTCAGCACTGATGGGTTTTATTGACTTCTGCTGCAATGCAGTGTTTGAGGGTACCATATGCCATGAGAGACCAGAGGAAGAAGAAATGGATCTTGCAGAACTGAGTTTCTAACTCAGAATGCCTTAAAATGAATGGTGTTATCCTTTCTCCAGGACTGTTTGACCAGGTTACAGGGAGCAACCTCTTCTTTCTTCAACCTTGGCCAGTACTTTCATATTGCCATTTACCCCTATCTTGGTCAGCAAAGAAGGAACTTCCAGACAACAGTGCTCCAGTTGTTGAAAGTCCTGACTAGGAATGCACCACCAGAGGGAACCTCCAGCTGGTAGTGCTCCAATTGCGAACATCCTGGATGGGATTCCGTTGCTGGGGGAACCTCCAGCTGGTTGTGCTCCAGAGGTGAAGCAGAGATATCCAGAGATATCCAACGTGTGCATGGTACGGTAACTGGATAGGAACAATGTCAGGAGTGGTGGAACATCCAAAGGCTCAGCAGAAAAACGTGGCTTGGCCATTACTCGGAAAAGCCCTATTAACATTGGTAGCCATTATCCATGATCTGCAAGCCACATGGACTATTACTTGCTTTAACTATACATAAATTGTATCTGCAGGGTTGTTCATGGCTTGGGTAAAGGGAGGCCTGTGCAAACCCTGCAGAAAGGACAGTAGGTAGGACATGAAAACAGAACTCTATAGCCATATGTTATTTCAACCCACTGACATTAACATGAAAATTTTGTTTGTTCATTAAATAGACTGGAAATTCAAGGTTAAAAATGCTTAATTTCCTGTTACTGTTCATTCCAGGAAAATTTACATTATTAAGTAATGGGATTTTTCCACAAATTAATTCATTTTATATTACATCTTATGCAATCAAATTGGGGAGGGGGTTGTGTATATTATGTATACATACATGTACACAACATACAAGGAACATTTTTTCACACAGTTAACACAGTTCATAAAGTCATCATGAACCATCTCAGGACCAAGCCCAGGCATCAGGCAAGTCTAGGGATGCAATGACACATAATAAAAATGTGTTGTTTTCATTTCTTATCCCAGTTTAAAGCCTGGAATAGAACTCTCAGCCCTGGACCTCCTTTCATCTCCTTACTAACAACCAGCAATAAAGAGAGCTCTAAAATCCTACCCATTTCATAGATTCTCTCCAACACTACCTTCTCTCTAAGACCACCTCACAAAACAGTGTCCAAATAGACTATGTGGAGCCAAATATGAGAATTCTGTGCTTGCTGCACTACACACAACCATCCCAAATTACTAACTACATATCTGATGAGGAAATTTCTTTTGCATCCTGAAAAATCTGAATAAGCCAAGGTAAGAGAATCTGAACTGACACCATTGTGTCTTCCATGAAAAAGGTAGATCCTGCACTGCCCTGTAGGTGACACGGCCCTCAGACGAAGACTGAAATAGCCAGTTTGTCAGTAGGACTGCCACTGGGAAGCCCAGCCATGTCCTCAACTCATGCACCTTGCATAGACAGTTACGTTTTCTCCGTGAACACTCCGCTGGACCTTCTTCCTCCATGCTATAGCTTGTAGCTTAGGCTGCCTGCAATTATAACCTTAAGTCCTCTACCTTCTTGAATGGGCATAGAGGGCTCATGATAGGATAAGAACTTTTGACTTACTGGCACCCAGCATCCCTTGGCCTTTCTGCAAAAAAAATGAAGAGAAAACCCGATTCAGCATAAGACAGCATGTTTGAATATATTCCAGTTATCAGAAGCATGACCCATGAAGCCCAGTAATGCAAACAAACTCCAATGATGAAAAGAAATTTCTGAGTCTAATTTAGCCATCACAAATGTACCCAGGAAAGCATCTTGCACTACTGACAAAGAAAGTGCATCAAAGATGGTTTATGAATCAATAAACAGTTTCTAGCGCATTAAAGATTTCAATATAATTATTTATTTTTATTTTTACTCTAAGGGATTCCTTTGTTCTTAGATAAAGCACATTCTATAGGGGCAACTGAAGTCTATGTTCCAATATTTCTTTACTAAGTCACTACCACCACGACAATATACAGCTAGTCCTGTTTTGGAAAATGGGAATTGTTTGTTTGTATTTCAAATGGATGAGAAAAGCATAACAAGCCTTGAACATGTCTCATAGACATGTTGGCCCACACTACTTCACCAAAAGAAGTCCTCCAAGTTAACAACTGACTGCCAAGGCTGCATACATGACATTTGCTTTTTCAGTTCCTATGGGAGGGTCCAGATAAAATCCTTATGGGTAAGAAATAACGCTAGACAATCTCTAGCCAAAGATTTCAGAGAATTTACTTTTTGGAAGTACTGACAATGGCCCTGATCCAGTAAAGCGCTAAAGAACATAATTTAAACACTTTGCTAGATCAGAACTGTAGCATGCAATGGAAGAGAACTGAGTATATCTATCTGACTATAACAAAGACTGAAAGGGGGAACACGAAAGCACAGTTAAAATTCAGTACTACAGTCAGGTTTTCCTATAGTAAATCCCATGTTCTCATGGATCTGGTCTCTTACCCACCAAAAAAATTAACAGCAAAGTGTCAGAGGATGGACATAGTCTTAAACCTAATCCCTTTGTGCTACTGTTTCTCTCTCCATAAACTTCCCTCTTAATGCTTTTAGTGACATTCTGTGCCCAATCATATATTGGTTTAAGCATCCCCACATGCAACACCAGATAAAGTCAATCTGCGGATACACCACAGGTGATGAGTTGCAGATCAAGAATGCTGAAGCAACAGAGGCACCAGCGTGAGCTCCACACAGAGCCAATTCAGCTCTGATTGAGTTCATTAGCTCCGGCTGCATCCCAGACCACTGCAGATTCACAGCCATACAAGTACTTTCATACAGCATGGAATATGAATGCGTCTTGTAGAGCTTGCCCAGCTTATTGCTACGCTGTGCTCCCAGGAGAGCCAGGCAGCAAAGTCCAGATGGATTTGAGAGGGTCTGGGATGAAGCTGGTGCTATTAACGCCAGACGGAACTCAGTCTGAGCCCTTGGTTGGGCACAGCACAAATCCAGACTGGGCCCAAAAGCATAGCTGAGCTCACCTCTGTGCACTGTGGAGCACAACATGTGAATGGTGCTGCTGGAGTCAGGCTGAATCGGTCCCTTCGGGTCAGCACCAACCACAATGAGGTGTGGGAGAAAAGCAACAAAGCCAGTGAAGGACCTAGAGCACAAGCCCTATGAGGAGCAGCTGAAGGAGCTGGGGTTGTTCAGCCTGGAGAAGAGGAGGCTGAGGGGAGACCTTATACTCTCTACAACTACCTGAAAGGAGGTTGTAGTGAGGTGAAGGTCGGTCTTTTCTCCCAAGTAATAGGCAACAGGACAAGAGGAAATGGCCTCAAGCTGTGCCAGGGAAGTTTTAGATGGGATATTAGGAAACATGTCTTCACTTACAGGGTTATCAGGTATTGGAACAGGCTGCCCAGGGAAGTGGTTGAGTCACCATCCCTGGAGGTATTTAAAAGATGTGTAAAACAATTCTATGGCTCTATGCAGTCAGACCTGAGCATGGCCACTGGCAGCATGTGGTTCCTCACCACTCCTGGTAACAGGAACACAGCGTAGATGCACCCAAACAGGTGCAGATCTGGTTCAGCAGGTCTTAACGCTTCGCTTTGTCTCTATAGGGTAAGAAAGCAGCTGGACTACATCCAGGCTCATACCCAGTGCTAGATGTTTCAGACTCCCAGTAGCTCCTGATGAACCAATCAGACACTGTTACAACATACTCTTTAGCTCACAGCAGAGTTTCCACAGGGCTCCCCTCCCCAGCATCACTTACACTACTTTGCTGTGCCTCCTTTGCACAAGATCCAGCTCCCCTGAGCCTAGGTCCAGCTCCCTAAGAAAGGTAAGATAGGAAGATGTAAAAGACTGAGCCTGAGCCATAAAAGCATCACAATACCAGTGCAAAAGAAACCCCCAAATTAGCAAAAGTTACTCCAAGTATACCAGAATGGATATGCCCCCGATTGCATTATACAGAGATATCAAGATGCCAGCGTAGCAGCCTGGTTCTTTCACATCTAAAGCATTTGGTTACAATGAGTTATAATTGGTTATAACAATGTTAATAAATTAAAAGCACAAAGGGGTAATTACAGTCACATTAAAACATTCTGTAATTTTGGGAAATTAATGTTTCACTAAGTCTTCATTTTTACGGATAAATTGAGTCAGAACTGTGCTGTTCCTACCCTGTGCTAGCTAGTATCAGTGTTAAGCTTTTTTGGAACCATATGGAAAGCTATCAATTTTTCTTTTTTTAAGTAGGATTCTCATCACTTTGTTTAATATCACTACAAATTACACAGACTAATATTTACAGACGGTTTCATGTAGGAACTGTGAATCAACAAACTGCAAGGCAATAGGTAGCTACTATTCATTCTCAAAGGCAGTGCTGGGAGCTACCTGCCAGAGGGCTGTACAGAAAACCTGGAAGCCCTCTCGCTTCTATATCCTCATTTGACTCAGCACCCCTTTGGGACTTTGGGAAGTCACATAGGGTCAAACTGCAGCAGTACCCAACCAAAAAAAAAAAACAAAACCACCACCAAAAACCAACCCAAACCAAAAATTATTTTAAAAAAATCACAGAATTGGCTTCAAAAGTCATAAGATCTTTTTGTTTTATACTATAGGCTCATTTTATTTGTCTCCTGGTGCTTCTACTTCAAGTTTCAGTCAACTGAGACTTCAAAAGCTTTCCTTATGGGCACTAAATATAGTAACGTATCTATTTGATCAATAAAAAGGAATATTCACAAAGCTTGACATCAGCCCTAGGTCTTCCACAGGGACATCGAGCATTTTAAGTTCCTCAGATGAGTTTAGAAAGCCTAGAGCTTTTAAGCTTTCACAACATGCAGTATCAGATTTTCATATACTTGACCACACTCAGTGGGGAAAAAATGCTTCATGCTTGGGCAGCTAAAGAGAAAAGTTTTCAAGAGCACTCGACAAACAGCAATTCAGTACCCTGTTTCCACCTTCTCCCACCATCTCCAAAAGGGTATCACAACTACAGGGGCGCAGAGAAGAGCCCCAGAGTGATCACAGCCAGACTGAATTCCACATGGCATGTTCCAGTGAAGCACTGGAACAGGTTGCCCAGAGAAGCTGTGGATGCTCCATCCCTGGGAGTGTTCGAGGCCAGGCTGGATGGGGCTTTGAGCAACCTGCTCTAGTGAGAGGTGTCCCTGCCCATGGCAGGGGGGGTTGGAACTCGATGATCTTTAAGGTTCCTTCCAACTCTGACCATTCTATGCTTCTATGATTAAGGGAACATCCTTTCTTCAGCACAAACAGAAACAAAAAACAAAAAAACCCAAACAAACAAAAAACAGAACAGAAAAGAAACTATGGAGAATGTGGTAAAAATGAGTAAAATCAGTGCCAAAAAGATCAATGTGGAAGTTGCTCGCTCATTATAGTGCAAGAATTCGGAGGTGCCAATCATAATTACCAGCTGATAGCTTTGTCGAGCAGTTGAAGTGAACTTTTCCTCCCCGTAACACCCAGCAAAACTGGGTTGCCACTAAGACACCAAAAAACGAGAAAACCACAGCACTTGCTCTGAAAGCCCTTGCAGATCACCATTAAACACAGTCACCGCTGCCTTATCAAGCCGACCCCACAGCTGCTGGACCACCCCAAAAGGAGAGAGGGGCTCCTGCTCCCTGAGGAGACTCCCCCCCTTCCCTTCCCAGTCCCGCGGGGCAGTGGGCAGAGACCCGCACCACTCCGCTCCCGGCCGGGGACCCCCCTTCATCCCTCCCCAGCAAAATCCACCCCTTTTCCTCAGCTTTTGGGTTCAAAACCCACAGGGTGGGGGTACTGGAGAGACGGGGAGAAAAGGGGATGGGAGTGCGGGGGCGCGCAGGCAGGCGCGCTCCCGGCGGCGGGCAGCTGGAAGTCATTGACGGGGAGATTGGCGTCCGCGTTGCCATGGCGACCGCCCGGGCGGCGCCGGCCGGGCCGCAGCCTCAATGGCTGATGTCACGCGCCCGGCGCCGGCCAGTCTGGGCCGCCCGGGCCGAGCCATCAGCCAGGGAGAAGCAGG